>JAQFYQ010003416.1:0-10690 GCA_034694885.1 Buchholzia appendiculata
AAGGAGAGGTCCTGAAGTGAGGAGGGAAGACGCTGATCATCTTCGATATGAAAAAGCGTCTATAAACCTCAACCACCTGAAACCAGACAGTGGATAACTAACCACAAATTCTTGTTCTTTCTCTGAAGATCGGTAGATCATTTCCGAGTAGTGATGTAGATGCGCAGCGGTGATCTGTTGAAGAATCTTTTCCAGTTCCGCGTCTGGAAGTTGCCGGATACCCATGTCAAAGGATCCGCCTTTTCCATCTTCGTCCAACTGCCGCTTTAACTGCAAGCGCTTAACCTCTTCAGTATCTTTCGTCTTCTTCGCATGAGTATATCGTCCCGTCTTGATAGCTAGAAACAGGTAAAATTATAACTGCATGTGAAATAACTAGTATTAACAACATATTTCAAGAAGGGAAACACTGTACATTAAGCTGTAGAAAACATGGAATTTTTGGTCAAGAGCATCAATGCAGCGATGCAGCAGAATACATAACAAAAAACAAAGTGAGATTTGCATGGTTGATTTCTGAGTTAATTCAACTTCAACCGTCCATTGCAAGCAAGAAGTATCAAGTCAAAAACTGATACTTAAACATAATTAGCAGTTGAAAAAGAACAAGTCACATACATACACTATGACACATACAAACACAAAAAACACATATGCACAATGCACATAGCCAAAAAGCACTGATTTGATTACCTGAAACTTCCTTCTTAATAAAGAAATCATTTTCAGAATTTTGGGCTTAGTATTCAGAACAATTTATATTAGAATTTTGTTTTGTAATGTGGATAGATAGTTTGATGGATAAGTTAATGTGACTTCACAATTGCATAATCAATCATCTGCAATATATAATTGGACTTTCCATACCCCAGAAACAGAATGGTATAAGAAAGGGCATCCTATTGTAAAACACGACACTTCAACATTAGCGGTATCCATCGGAGAAGACAAAAACACTGAGGCACGGTACATTCTGTAAACCCCTTCCCCACATAGCTTCTCCTTCTCTCTAAGACAAGCTGAAGTATGAAGAGCCCAAAAATCGATAGGGGGCCGGAAAACTCGCTTTCACAGCACGAGCAGTAAAGCAACATGATTATGGCTTATAAAGCCTTAATCATGACCAGGAGTAACAAGCAAGTAACAATCCTCATGGCAGGAGTTCGGCTGGAAGGAATGGCACGACACGATGTCAGCTCAATGTCTGGAGGAGTGTTGATGCTCAAGCCAGAACGAAAGTTGAAGCATTTTAAAAGCAATATGTATACATGTAATATTAATATGTAAGATTAAAAATTGCAAACTTGGTGGATAAAAAAACTCAGCCATTAGGTCAAAAGCTACACACTTGGGAGAAACAGTGCGATGAGGATTGTTGGTCAAGTAAGCCTATTACTATGAGAGAAGATGGGATATTAAAGCAGGAGATAGAGAGAAGAATGGTAGGTAAGAAAAAGAGAACAAGACTGAGGATGGGAATGACTGATGATGACATGAAGAAGGTATTAAATGCGAAGATGAAGAAAAGAGCTGAACTAAGCAAGTGAGGGTGCCACTGATCTGCTGGAAGGCGAAGAGAACTCATGACAATGACAATGCACAATACAAATATATGCAGCAATTTATCTATCTCAATTACTCAATGCATCAATATCTACCGATCTATTTATCTTGAAATCTAGAAATGAGACGAGTCACAACTCGAGATGCTACTGTACTTGAACTTTGTGCTGACACTTTGCCCATGATATCTTTACTTTTTAAAGTCTGATCACTATAGTGCAAAGAGATACAACACTACCTACTAAAAGCAGACGTGGCACGCGCTTTTAACGAAGCCTAGATCAGAAGACTTTAACATCATTATCACAAACTGTACAGTGATCTGAGGTCCAGTAAATCGCATACAGGACGACTGCAACAAGTCTCCAGAAACCTAGTTTCAATATGTATTTGTATAAAGAATGTCTCTTCACAGAAATGTGCTTGAAGTAAACATGTTTCACAACAGATAAACAAGTGACGTGAAAGTTGGCACTTAAGTCATGTGGTTTACTTGGATATCACATTGGTGTTACACTCTGTAGTTCAAACTCAGTGTTGCGCAGTATACTTTGGCATTGTATCACCAACACTTTCCTTCATCACACCTGAAAGTTGTGCGTCAAAACAAGCTCCAGTTGGACAAAACTTCCATTAACATCAATCACTTAATTTAATTTTTTTTTCATCACAAGAAACAAAAAGAATCACCAAAAAGTGAAATCATTCATTACTACTCCCAAGTACTGGGAAATAAGACTTGACAAATTAAGATTCATCTTGCATACCCGTAAGTCAATCAATTAAACAAACAACAATCGACAATAGTAAAATATACCAATAGGTAGTAAATTGTCAATTCTCCTAGGTATTATATTGTTAACTGAGAAAGACTGAAGAATAGAAATACTTGGATTGAGTGTGTCATCATCAGCCTTCAGAAAATTCAGATTATGGAGAAATTGAGCTTGAGTGCTGCGGATGCACGTGATTATGATTTTTAGAAAAGATTTAATTATGCTTTTATTATGATTTTATTAATTATGATTTTGAGAAAATTTCCTTTGCTGAAAAGGACTGACCCTACTCGAGAATAAGAAACTGAATACAATGTTGATGATTTTACAAGACAAAGCTATGAATGTCAAATTCAACTTAATTTCGTAAAAGAATGTGTTCACCAAAACGCCATACTATGAATAAACTATTTGAATGGTGCTATGAATGCAAATGGTGGATGTTTATCAACCATTTACACCCATAACATAATTCAAATATCATATTTGGAATATATCGTTTTGATAAATAAATAAATTATTATAAATAAATAAATTATACCTTGTAAAATTTTATATAAAATTTTGATCCGAGAAAGCTTTATAGCTAAAACAATACACATAAGTATTTAATTTTACCTTGCTTTGACATTCCGATGGAGAGACACTTCCTGTATCGACAGGCCCCACACAGCGTTCTCTTCGTGTTGATTATCTCGCAGTGACCACGACCGATGCATGAATACTTCTCCTTCTTGTGCAGACTGCGTCGGAAGAAACCCTGCATTGATAAACAACACATAGCAACTCAATTCACACGTTTTGATATCAGTGAGGTCAAAGATATGGTTAGTGCTGGTTTGTTTAGTTATGGTTAGTCGAATCCGCGCCGGGAGTGTTGTCTGGTAACAAACTTGGTCAAGTTGTTCACGTCCCATTGCCTGTACGGGAAAGACCTTTAGCCACCCACCCTTGCTCATCTGGTGATTAAAGTTATGTGTAGTAATATGCAAGACAAATAACCATCGCCAGGACCTGTCTTAGGACAGAGCACTATCATCATCATCATGGTCAGTGCTAGAATCAGACCTGAAAGGAATATCTGATCCTAACTAAAAGCACAGAGAATGGTACAATACTACAGTATGATTGATTCATCATCATCATCATCATCAACATTTAGTCAGTTTCTCCTAAGTGTTAGATGTAATAAAACAGAGGGCTCATTATGACTGGATTTGGTATGGGTTGGAGTGAGATGACGCCAACCCATAACGGGAATGGGCGAATATTCTTCCTTAAGAAAGTTATTCTGATCTTTGATTCAATAGATTGCGGTAAGCGTAGTTAACCCCATCACCATGACATGAACCAAAGAACCAAATTGCAAAGGAATGCCATTTAACTGCACAGTAAATCCAGAGAAAGAAAAATATCTCAAATTGGTCTGCATATTAAACATAAATGCTGTTTCTTACATAAATCACAAAAAACTTCGCAGGACTTATTTCTAAATACCATAAAAATGCAAATATCTCAGAAAATGTAAATATCCGGAGACTAAGCACCGATTGCTAACAAAATAGTTAGCCTACATGAAAAAATGTATAAATTGTATAAATAAAAATAAACACTACGAAGGAAAACTCAATCGGAACAGGATAAATTAATTCAAATTAATTGACACAATATTTAGCTATCCCTATGTAAGCCTTGTAGAGTGAACACAGTACTTAAAATTCTTATATATCTTACCATATCAATTGAATAGTATATTCTTCTAGAAACTAATGTAAAACAGAATGTGCATACATCATTGAATAATTAATAATAAAAATCAAGGAACAACATAACAACTAGCAAAAAGAAGAGCAACGTACCTTGCACGCTTCACAGGTGTTGGCTCCGTAATGAAATCCAGATGCCTTAGCTCCGCAAACCCTGCATGGCGGAAGCAGAGGCACAAATGAGAAGAGTGGTGACGTTTGAGTAGGCGCCGATGATGCAGATGAAGAAGTATTTTCAGTACTTGTACTTAGCGATGGCACCTCAACGACGTCTTCCTTGTCAGAGGACGGCATGCCATGGGTTTCTACGGTAGCCAACAGGTTCGTCAACACAGGCTTATTTGTACTAGTTACAGAGGAAAACGATGAGAACGCCTTACGTTTGTACTGACTTTCTTCTCCGGACCGCTTGACCGTTGACTGCAATTGTTCAGATTTCTGCTGCATATGGTTTATAGAGTTTTCGAAAGATGGTTTCTGGTTGCTGCATTGCTCCTGAGACTGACTCAATGGATTATTCCACTGCTGCTTTTGGGGCAGGTGATGATTTGATTGGTGTTCGTGATATTGTTGATCTTGATGATCCGTTGCTGCATATTGGCTCAGTTGATGCATTAATGACTGCTGTTCAGATTGCTGCTGCTGCTGCTCTAAGCATGGATCCTGATCTGACTGCTGTTGCTGCTGTTGAAGATGCTGCTGTTGCTGCTGCTGCTGCTGCTGCTGATTTGAATTCAGCTGCTGCTGCTGCTGCTGTATTTCTAAATGTTCTGACTGTTGCCCAAAATCTTGATGATTCTCCTGATGATTTTGCTGATGATTCTGCACATGATTCTGTGAATGATTTTGCAGATGATTCTGCTGCTGAACCGATTGATGCTGCTGCTGATTCTGCTGCTGATTCTGCTGCTGATTCTGCTGCTGATTCTGCTGCTGATTCTGCTGCTGAATCTGTTGATGCTGTTGTTGGTTGCGGTCTTGCTGATGGTCCCACTGCGTCGGTGGACACGGATTCTGATGTTCGTTAAGCTGCTGCATATTCTGCTGTTTCTGCACAGCTGAATTCAGCTGCAGTATATGTGTGTCTTGAGCCTGCCGCAGCTGCATATTTGCATGGAGCTGCTGTTGCTGCTGTTGAAACGAATCCTGAGGCTGTTGACCCTGTGTATTGGAATAATGTTGCTCTTGTTGATTCGTTTCTTGACAATTTTGCGAATCTGAATGTGCGCGTTGTTCTTGTTCCTGTGACTGCTGCAAAATAGCATCTGGTTGCAGCTGTTGTTGTTGCTGTTGTTGTTGCTGTTGTTGCTGCTGTTGTTGTTGCTGTCGCAGATGTTGTTGCATGCTGTGATTCGCCTGCTGCTGCTGCAAGTTTTGCTGATAATGAATTTCTTGCTGCAGCTGCATAGTCTGACCACACTGCTGCTGATAGACAGCATCTTTCATATTCTGATACTGCTGTGACAATGATCCAACCATCAATCCTGACGACTGCGACGGGAAAGTCGGAAAGTACGAACTCTGGAAAGTCCCAAGACCACCGGGCATCGTCATCCTGCGCATCGACGGTTCATCCGACATCACTAAAGAGGACATCAACAACTCCGGATGTATCCTAAGATTGTCGCTTCCGTCACTCTGATGCAGAGTCTGTCGGAAAGCGCTCGACATGCCACTCGACATGTACGACATCGGCTGAATCTGGCCGACTTGCTCGCAGTTCTGCAGCACGCTGCCACGATCACCGGTCAACTGATAGAAATCACCGGCAGGATGTCTCCACTGATTCCAATGATTCAGTTCATATTTATCGCAATCCAGTGTCCGCTGATACTGCGATTGATCATGGCAATGATTTAGTCCAGCAGCGAGCTGAGATTGTAGCTGTTTCTGGGTTTCATGTTGTTGCTGAGGAAAAGACGGCTGCTGCTGATCATAGCGCCTCCGACCGATCGATGGCGGCAACAGAGTCAATTCTGACGTGTCATCCAATGACCATCCGCGGCTTCCCCGCATAACGATATCCATTCTGACAGAGTTGTACAATCAGGGCTACAGTTTCAGTTGAACGGTATATGGTATATATGGACCCACTACATAAATATATGAACCAACCACATGCGTTTCCAGTCAAGACTCCTACGCCACTATCAACATTGACATCAACATTGACAACATTATCTGTTATCTTGCTATATTGCGATTCATTTCTTTGTAGTATGATGACTGTAATTTGTTGTCGATTCTGTGTGCAATAATGTAACAGTTATTGAGGATGAAGAATAAAATAAAATTACTACTACTACTACTACTATATCGATCGTCTGATAAATTTAGAAATAAAATTACCTCGATATAGACTAATCTATCGGTTAACCTTTATATTAAAGCATAGGTTAACTTCAGTAAATTGCATGTGAAACTGTTCGGATTAAGATTTGAATTAGGGCTATAAACCCGGTTTTGGTTGGAATTATGACAGCCATAAATTCCTAGTTAACATTTTCTAACAATTTAATTTTTTGAACATCGGATAATTTTTCGGTTCTCCTACACTTTAGTACACTGCATGGGAAACTGCTAGGGTTAACGTAGGGTTAGGGTTAGGGTTATAAGTCTGGTTTTGGTTGGGGTTTTGGTTAGGGTAGAGCTTAGAGAACATTTTTCCATCCTTAAATTTAAACATTTTAAACATTTTTTTTCATGATATTTCTTGAACACGTACGTACCCCTCCCTGTTGATTTTTTTCCCATTAGTGTACTAAAGTGTAGGAGAACCGAGTAAACAAATATATTAAGAAGATTATTCCATTCAGAGCAACCCTGGGACATGGCGAGTATATCCTTTAAGACATCGTTATCACAAAGTCACTGTATGTGAATTGCCTTTAGGGTTAGTATTAAAAAGAACAACAGAACTGTGATAAAGGCCAAGCAAAATTATGTAGAAAATCCTGTGGTTCTTCAATGCTTACAAGTATTTACAGTAAGTTTAATCTATAATTTCTTTTAATTAGATTGAATCTACGTATGTATGTTAATTTCTATAGTATATTTATTTAATATAATATATAATATATTATATAATATTTTTATATATATTATATTATATATTAATATATTATCTATAATATATTTATTATAATATTTAAATTGTTCTATCGATTGCTTTCAGTCTGTTTCAGATCTACCCTCGCACTGTGTGTTGAGTGACTCGTGAATCTGTAGTCGTTCCGATACTGAACAATGGAGATCATTACCATTCTGTTACTTGGCATTGCTCTGCTGGTGTTGTCTCTGCTTCTTACCTTATTCCTCTTTCTCGTCTACTCTGGTCTCTTACATCACGTGAAGGTCGGTGCTGGTCCACCGCCGATCAGCGGGTTCACGGTTGCGTACAAGTTCATGCGAGGTCCGTACAAGGACGTCAGTTATACGTTTACAGAAGCTTGCTCCATCACCGATAAACGTCTAAAGGCGTTCGGAGTGTACTACGACGACCCTCGAGAGGTAGTAGATATGTAATGTTATGGATTTCTGGATTTCTGCTGTGTTATGGAAATTTGCGAAAGCTGTGCTTTACTACTGTTATTAACGTTATGTGAAAGTTGTCACATTTTAAATAATCTTTGCTTATCGATGGTGTATTAACATTGATCAGTGGGTATTTATTATATATCAATATACTATTGCCATTTACGTTTAATGCCGCTTATTATATGAAAATTATCAATTTGTGAAAGATCATTACCGTATTGATGGAGTTTTAGCGTTTGATCAGTGTGTATTTATTATAGATCAATATGCAATATCGATTTACCTGCTGGTTTCAAGACTAAAACTGAATGTTCAATAAATGTTTAATAGTCTTTATGCAGTTACAGAAGTTGATCATTGACATTTGTTGTAGATTCCAGCTGAAAATCTTCGAGCTGGAGTTGGATGTATTTTGGCGGAGGGAGAGAATGGATCCGATCCCAAGGTTGTCGCTGCTTTCCAGCAGAAGGGATATCATCTCTTCTCCTTTCCAGCAATAACAAGTGCAGTCTGTTCAACGTTTCCGTTCAAGACTCAGCTGTCGATAATTCTT
Source organism: Buchholzia appendiculata (assembly GCA_034694885.1). Lineage (NCBI taxonomy): Eukaryota > Metazoa > Annelida > Clitellata > Enchytraeida > Enchytraeidae > Buchholzia > Buchholzia appendiculata. Next base: position 8,196 of record JAQFYQ010003416.1, read on the forward strand.
GCCAACATGAAGGTCTATCCTGCGCTCTGCTCCTACATTGAGGTTTGTTGCCTTCTGAAGTGATGCTAGGACACAAAGCGCGTTTTGTATTTATAGGTTGCGTAGCTGAAATATCGCAAGCTGAAGTCCAATGTTTTCACAGCTAAAAGCTGCGAAATATCAATGGATGTATGATGTTATAGATTGTTCTTCTGTTCAGATTATTTTGTGAAAGTTTTGTAATGTCATAATTGCAGTTATGATAGCACGGTTGCTTTTCACAAGCTGGGTGGAATTCTTTGCCAGAGTTAGAACATAATTTTGAAGTATAAAATCACACCCTGACCTCTGAAGTTAGCATTCTGAGCAATAGCATTCTGAACTAGTACATGGCCTGTTTGACAATACTGTTGTAGCAGTGGTACTGTATCAGTGGTGCGTGATTCATACTTTCCTAACACAGATTAAGACTTATGTGAAGTAACGTCCAAGAAACTTGGGTCTTGTGTCGAGTGAACTATGAGCTTGTCAACCTGCCCAATGAGCATTAATAGAATCCTGTATTGTTTGTGCCCTTCGTTCCGCTGATGGCTGCACGTTGAGCTGGCTGGCTAACCCTGTGGGCATGCATTAAATGAATAAATGTTATAGATTACAGTATAACCAATGCAGGCGTGAACACCTTGTGTGACCCTAATCTGAACAGAACGCATGCCAACTGTTGTACACAGGAACGCAAATTGTGTGGTCATCCGTTCATTGAGATCTACGACGGTTCGACTATTCACTACGTCATTCCGTTGGCGAAGCAGGATGACTTCTACATTCCCGAGACGGAGGGCAGGAAGAGCAAGAATGAGTGGAAGTCTTCCGGTGCCATCGCTGACAGTGACGCAGCGTGCGAAGCTGACTCCAAAGACGACAGAGAAAAAATTGTGCCTGAAGATCGACCGATCATTCCGAGTGAGAATTAAACTTTGATTGATAGGTTTGGTAAGGAGTTCGTGTATAAGCTACACATTGACTGTTTCAGGTATTTGTTTAAGATTTGATGTAGAGTTTTAAAGCTTGTTTAGTTGTGCAATCACACTTTCAGTGCATTGGTTATGTGATGCCTTGGTTCATTTCGGCTTATTAAATTTGTTTATTACGGAAGGAGATAGGTTTCTTTGTTTGAATACTAGCTATTTGTTAGTGTGAGCATAACAAGTGGATAAAAACGGTGTGAGGAGAAAACTTGTAATTGTATATGTACATAATTATAAATTTAGACCGTGAAAATTCAGTTCATCATAACCTGTGATAGTACTCCTGTTTTAACTTGGCAAGCATATTTGGTTTACCATTACGTGCTATGACAACTTTGAGGATTGTGGATCAATGTCCCAACGGTATTTTTGTCAACCGCTAAAATGTTTGCACTGACCACAACAGCATGTTCCAGGTTGTTGTGGTCCTGCACTGTACTCAAAGTCTTATTGAAAGACATGAGGCTTGTGCGTTCAATTACACATATCAGTGCTTAAAACAATGACAGTCCCATCAATGTAGGTTACTGCATAATGTCCTCACAAGCTGATATTCGTTGCTCTGTGTTTGTATGTATTATAACATTTCTTTGACTGTGCATGTCATGACTGGCAACGTTGACATTCCGAGGCGCAGTTACAAATCTGAAATAGTTTGTATGATCCATTTGTGCAATAAAAAGTTCTTTTAAATTATATTACAAAAAATTCGATTTGAACGTTATTCAATGTTATCTTCTTGTACATGATTCGCTAATTGGAATTAAAAATGAAGGAAATTTATTTTCTTGTTGTAACTGGAAACATGACAAAATGTTTAAACAATTATTTTCATCAAGTATTAGAATTCACAAATTCATGTGAAAATTTCTTTCCATGTATAAAATGTGAATTTTTCTCAGGGTTTTCAGCTTTATTTGTGCATCGACTGATTACATTATTGTAGTGTCAATTATTGCTAGATAGTTACCTGACATGTTCAATAAATTAGACATTTATAAAATTTTCAGACATTTATTGTCATTACTGAGGTTTTGCTCTTAACATTAATTTTGCTGTAAATATTGTTGATTACTGAACTAACATGGTGCCCTCTATATAATGGGGTTATTACACGGTGACAGGGTTGCAGTGCTGAAGCAGCTATGTACGGTTTTTTAATCACATTTGTGTTATTAATAACGACTGAAAATGAATGTGTAGTCTTAGTAAACACGCTCAAATTATTTCACTGAAATTTGATTTTTGTTGTTGTTTCCATTCAATAATGCTATCATGTATAGCAGCTTAGAAATGTGCAATTTCTATCATCGCCCTCATCGTTCATTACTCAGTATGACTACTTTAAACAAATAATTTTGCTGTTAAATGTTTGCACTCTAGTTACTTGTTTGTGCACAGTGCCGTGTTGTCTATTAATAATAATAATAATAATATTGGGGACAATTTATAAAGCGCCGTAATTATAACCTAAGTCATCACGAGGGC
>JAQFYQ010003417.1:0-10689 GCA_034694885.1 Buchholzia appendiculata
GCGCGGTTGTATTGTGTATCAGTAACATGATCGCATGGGGGCGAGAACCTGTGTTCATACCGGTGTGGACTGTATTTACTACTATTAGATATCATGACTGCTTCAGTTATGATAATTTGCTGGCTTTTCCATTTCTGCAAAATTTTATTATGTGGCTCTGTGTAATGTTAATGTGTTAATGTGCTCAGTGATGTTGAACAATAAAATAGAATGTTAAATGAGTTATGGTGAGCTATTAAAAGTTGAGCTGTTACAACTTGAGCTGTTAAAAGTTGAGCCGTTAACAGTTGCAAATTGTATAAAACTTTACTGTGCATTACCAGCTTCTCAATGTGAACTCTGTGGCGTAAAAATTAGATATCTTGTCCCTATTTTTCAAAAACGTAGAAAATAACTTGTAGTGAATTTCCATATTAAATATTTTCCATAATCATGACTTTCATTTACATATACTATCTAAGACTGATGCTATTTTTCATCCATTTGTTACATTTCCTTAAAATTCCTTGTAGGGACTGTCATTACTGGTTCATGAAATTTAACTAAATGCTCATAGTAACTTAGCAAGGCTATTAGATTTGCATAAATATGTTGCAATTATAAAACATTATATTTTTTGCATGACTGAGAATACTCTTTTTTAAATACTACAAGACAAGCTAACTGCTTCAGTTTAGTCAGGTTGTCACTCAGGTTAAACACTACTTAGCACAGAACACCTCTGTAACTGATTCTAAGTTTGTTGACATATCTTTTAATTGAATTCGAACTGGCCAGTTAAAATTAACTAATTTCATCATCATAATCATTTGTTGTCCAGACTAGGATTGTCCACAATTAGCACAAACGCTAATTAAAGTTGGGTGGACACTAAAAAAACGTTTTCCTCCATAGTTTGTTCAATTGAATTGTTGACAAGAAGGCTAGCGGTTAATCAACTCTGCTGAGCTTGTGCATGTCACATTTTAGATATGTATTATAGAATAGTTTTACTGCCAGATGCCCTTCCTGATGCCAAAAGACTTGCTGCTCGCCTTGTTAAGGACATGAACATGGACGGTCTATTGTAAAGCACAACACCACAATTATTTACTCAAATGTTTCGAATGATATAATTATTATCTACTAAATGTAATCATTAAACATATACAATACATACAGTTCACAAACAATTATCTTAAATGTTAACTCGACAGACATATAGAAAAATTCAATTACAAATAAAAATATATTTGAAATATATAGATTAACTACAACGCTAAAAAATATTGTTCTTCATTACATATAATGTAAACACGCTAGTGAAATGTACTCCTACATATTATGCAACTAGCTTTGAGCATTATCAGGACCCAAACGCTCAGTCCAGGAGATTTACCGATGGTTCCCGCAAATATATTTTTTCCTCATCATTATCGACAGTAGCCATAGTGTGACTTCCCAGTCTGTTTGGCTTGAACCTTCTTGATTGCTTGTACACATGCCAGATAACAGAGTGGAAATACAGTAGCTGTGTCAAACTGCAGCTGATCTAGAGCACATTATATCATTTCTCGCGAATGAAAACAAATTGTGCTATTGCATCATACTAGAGATTTATATATGCATATAATAATTGAATATGTGATCTTCAGTCTCTCGTTAGCCGATACATGTGATGCTGCGAGCCGCCTTCGCGCTTAGACACCTCAAAGACATAGGCGATGCAGAGCAGTGTTTCGTTAGTGTCAAAGTCCGTAACAACCTGAACAAAAAAATAGTCGTTCAGTTAGTTGCACAAAATCACAGTGATTGATAATAATTATAATTAATGAAGTTATTAATTGTGAGAAATATATTCTGTGGCATATGTTATACTATCTTTGTACAAAATTATTCATCCATTTGAGCACTTGCGAACTTGCATAATAATCAATGAGAATCAAGCATGTAGCTTTTGGAGTCTACCTTCAACTTTTATAAGAATTGAATTATAAATGATTCTCTCTCGAGACATCTGCTCAATAGCATAATGCCATCGATCCACTAGAGAGATTAGGACTTAACACAGCTGGTTCTCTATCTGTGCAGGAAATAGAAATGTAACAGCTTACCAATTCTACACATATGGATTACCAATTCGTAACATGACATTCGATACAAATTTTTTGTATAAATTTCCAAATTCATACCTAACATCATATATAAATATCCTAAGCCGGCTGGGTGATTAGCAGATCAAAATGCCTTGCATGTGATTTGAACTGATCGTTCCAGTAATATAGCATAGGTAAAACTAAGCTTCCACACACTGCACTACTTGTCGCTCAAGTTTATGAAGCTTTTATTAGTTGACACCATGGATGGAAAGTTTGTGATTAGTTGCTTAGAATATTGATGTAAGGCGTAAGCACTGAATCTGATATCAATCTGGCTACTGTGAATAGATCAGTAAATCATCATTTCCCTATTAGCCTAATTTTACAAATTGCAACTTGCTTGCAGAACAGTTTGTCACTGTACTGATTCAGTAGTTCCTTCGGGAATCAATGTAACCCATTACATTCTCATTTCATTAATCATCATCAACATTTTATGTCAGTTTTTTTCTTGTCAGAAAAGGTTAGATGTCTCCAATAATAATAAAATTGTTCTCTCCACAGGTTGCTATCATGTATTTTCTTGGCACTCGGTTCAATTTCTTCATATTAAAATTAAAACCATATCTTTTCAGATACTAAACCAACAACTATAGAAAACATTTGAAATTTCAGTTTTTTAACATGTGCGAATCTCTTACTTGGAGAACCGTGAAGTTTTCTAGGACACTGTTCATCATGTACGGCTCAGGAAGCTGTCGAAGTTTTGCTATGAAGTTGACGAGGTAGTCGCACATCGGTGAACGTTGAAACCGGTAGACATACCGCCCTCCTTCAAGTCGAGCATATTCTTTCTGTAGACATAAAACAATAACTAATTCATTAATTGACTGCAGTATTAAACAGCATTAAACTGTGATTAATAACAAAAAGCATGTCTTGTATGCTGTAATTTCTTGAGTCTATACTTTTAAAATTAAGGCAGTTTGGCTACATGTTATTATTTATATTCAATGTTCATTTGTACATTTATATTCTTACAATTCTACACTTACCTCTAATTTCTCGACAACCTGTCTTCCGAATGAGCAGACTTTAGTTGAACTCTGAATTTTCATGTTGACGCTGCTTTCAAAGCTAAAACATAGTTCAGTAGATCATATTAGTAGGAATTATTTTTGGCTAATTATAAAAGCTTCCAAGACTGTGTGTTATCAATATGCTGCGTGAGTATCAACAAGAGCGACAATGAAATTCAAGTGCTGTTAATATTTATTAAAACTCGATAAATTTAAATTCAATCTGGGTAAATAAATTAATCGCCCACATCTACAGGACATTATGCATTTATTAGTGCATATATTACTCTAAATGATCTGACTTTGGTTGCATAAGATATGGAGTTTGCGTGTTATAGGCTATAATGTTTTGTGCATGCCTATTTTTCTTATTTTTTGCTCGTTTTTTATTTATCATTTCTGTGTATTGTTTGTTGCACACTCTGCTTTCTACGAATAAACTTCAAAATTATATATTAGCCTATTACGCCTACTAAACGCTACATTCCATTGCTTTTTAGTACCAATCTGTTTTTTTATACCATAAGCGATTAATATTTATTTGTAAGATACCATGGGAAATATGAACAAAGAAAGGCATGAAGTTGTTTATACTAAAATTATAGCTGTTTTAACTCGCTTGGGAAGTCGGGCTTTCAATAGACTATCCTTGTTCCTCCATGAGCTCTGCAGGGCAAGCAGGCAGATAGTTGGCATCAGGAAGGGCATCCGGCTGTAAAACTGCTTCAGTAAATATTTAAAACGTTTTATACAAAGCGTTTTATACTCTGCAGTGTTTAGTCATTATGAGCTTGCTTGTCACCAGATCCCTTCTAATTGTGAAGGGAAACGTTTCATAACATCCAGGCCACTTTTTTGTCCTTATGATTACCATAATATGATTTAACTGAAAGACGTAAAGTTTACTAACAGACATGGGGATAAATTAGGCTAAATTCAGTGTTAAGAGGCCTAGATTTCAAAATGTTTGTTTTAATTCCTGGGAAGGGCTAATTTTATACAAAATATCCTCGTGAGCAGATGAGGGACATTTTAAATCGCTTAATATGAACACTTCCAAAAACGTTGAGTTGGTAGCTTAGTTGGTAGCTTAGATCCCCAAGCCCATGATAAACTCCGCCCTTTCCAACAGAACTCAATTTCTAGCATTAAGAAACTAAATAGAAAATGCTCACAGTGAAGATGTATAGAACAGGACGTCAAAGTTTTCTTCCAGGCAAGCTCCCATATCCGCCTGCAACAAACAAAACCACGATTTACTATTTTGATAGTTCATTTATTTTAATATTTTATTTTACTTTTACTATTTGTGACCTAACTTAGTACAAGACACACGTCTCACTCGGGTAGCGGTGGTTTGCACCTAATCACACATCGCTTCGTAGCTACAAAACTTATCATCTAATATTCTTAATATTATATCTCATAATTTAAATTACTATTCGTAAAATATCTTTACAATTTTCAAATTATTTATTTACCTCCATGATCGTAAGAATACACTCAAACTCAACTTGCTGTTAAACTCAGTTGTAATTTAGCGAACTTATGAGACCAAAATGTTTGTCAAACACAAACATTTTCATTTAATTCTAACTCGCCAGATGTCACCACTATTTGAAAAATGTTATTTAAATCTTAACTCGCCAGATGACACTACTATTTGAAAAATGTTGATCTTAACTCGCCAGATGACACCACTATTTAAAAATGCTATTTAAATCTTAACTCGCCAGATGACACCACTATTTGAAAAATATTATTTAAATCTTAACTCGCCAGATGACACCACTATTTGAAAAATGTTATTTAAATCTTAACTCGCCAGATGACGCCACTATTTAAAAATGCTATTTAAATGGCCAGATGACACCACTGTTTGAAATATTTTATTTAAATCTTAACTCGCCAGATGACACCACTATTTGAAAAATGTTATTTAAATCTTAACTCGCCAGATGACACCACTATTTGAAGAATGTTATTTAAATCTTAACTCGCCAGATGACACCGCTGTTTGAAATTTTAAAATTAAATTTTAACTCGATAGATGACACCACTGTTGAACTAAATTTTATCAAATTCTTCTCGCCAGATGACACCACTGTTTGGCAAAAAATCATTTAAGTCCAACTTGCCAGATGGCACTACTGCGTTTAACAACATTTTCATTTAACTGTAACTCGCTAGATGGCACCACTGTTTTAACCAAATTCTCAATTATCTGTAACTCGCCAGCTGACACCACTGTTTGACAAAATGTTATTTATATCCTACCCACGATCATATTTTGGTGCGACCCTAGCCAAGCTACCCCCGCCGCTCATCGACATTTTTTGGGGTGCTCCGCTAACCCGGCGCTCTTTCCCAGTCCCCGCTTGTTGGAAATTTCCAAGCCAACCCAAGACAAAATGTCTCCCTCCGCCTATGGTAGCAAACAAATTACTGAATATTTTTATATGTTATATGTATTATTTCGTCATCGTCATCATTACATTATCATCAAATAAGTGTCATAGTTTACACAATAATAGTAGTTTGCGTACACAATGATGCCAAGTTGAGTATGCTGTAGCATACATAATATCATGAATTTGTGTATGATATGTTATGCATACCCAAAAAAATTATTGGGAGATGATCTCAGCTTTTGTTCTAAAAAATTCAGAAAGGTATGTTTCGAATAATATTCAGCCGCTGGTTGACTCAATTGATTCGTAATGTTCTAGTATTCAGTGATGTAGTCAAGGTATTTTTCTTGCGGCCAAGGCAAGGCCAAGGCATTGATTTTCAATACCAAGGCAAGGCAGGGCATTTGGAAAATTGGCCAAGGCAAGGCAAGGCAAGGCAGTAAAGTGCGCAAGGCAGCATTCAAGGCAGGAAATTATACAGTCGAGGCAGCATTTTGCACGGTCGAGGCAATTTTTTCAAGGCATTTTTTTCCAAGGCATTTGGATAAAAATGGGCCAAGGCAAGGCAAGGCAAAGCAGTAAAGTGCCTCAAGGCAGCCTTGAGGCAAGGCATCAAGGCCATGGACTACATCACTGGCAAATACTAGATATACACTAGATATACTAATTGCACATATGATCGCTACTCAACGTAATACATATAAAACTAACAAGACGTCATCAAGACATCAACAAGCTTTTGTTATCTTCTTTCACCGACTCTCTCACAACTGCTAGGCTACTGCCAATACGCTGCGACTAAACATAAGCCATTTGTCCAATCAAAATCTGATCAGCGTGCAAAACAGTGTCAAGAATCATTCGGGGAGCTACTACTTACCCGATCCAACGTGATCTCTTCGTACTCCCACTCTCTTTCACCGTTCAACTACAACATCACACAAACACACACGTTACCATGACAACTCATTAACTATGAAACTCGTTAAGTAATTATTACATAACATAGGATATTGCAAGAAAACATTGCAATCTGACTCGACATATTCTTGGCATCATTCGTGAATAACCGGCGGCAAAAAGACATTCGACCGGGAAGATTCTATGGGCGACATTTGACATTTCACGATCAATTTGACAAGCAACATTGTTAAGGCCATAAAACATGTACCTTATTGAAGACTAAATTGCAGCGCTGAACTCTGTAATAGTCGATTTAATATCAACACGATATAATTTCAACAAGCTCCTGTCATTACTGGTATGGTCAAGGCACCTTCTTACATCTAATTCAACCTGTAGAGTCCCAGCAGATCAAAACTATTTGTAAGAGATGTAAGATGATGACAAGTTTAAAATCTTTATCGAAGTCAAGCAAAGTATTGGGTGTTTTCTGGATAGAATGTTGCCGGGGGCTGATCTCTCACGACAGCCCACAGCCTGACATAGTGCAAAGTTCATCTAATCTTGGCCAGTGTGCTAGATAAACACATCAGTTTAACCACCTAGACGCTTCAAACTAATACCAACTTACACTTCTTGGTAATGGGGGTGGTAGAGCGCACAAAAATGTTCTAGATTTTTACCAAAAGCACATCATGTTATTAGGGGGAAAAACAATATTAATTCAAATTTATCCATTATCATATTCATACAAATAAAGCCAAGTTTCAACGTGCAGTGTAAAAATATCTGTTGCTAACCGTGTCCTGACTATCTTTGGTGGCTCTTGACTGTGACGACTACAGACAGAAAAAACACCAAGAAGCTGTTACATACAACTGTCAACATCATCACGGTGCATTCAGTACTCAGAGGAGTTCACATAAACTATACATCTTTAAGTTTCCCCAACATTCGTCCATCTAGCCTAACAAAGAACATTTTTAAGCAATATCCCAGAAACATATACCATCAATGAACATGCAACGTAACATAACATGCAATGAATGATCAAGTATTATCTTGCATTATTACAATATCATCAACACATTGTTGCTTATGCAAGGAAACCTCATTCACACTCCTGAAGGCAACAAAAGTGTCTCCAATGGTAAAGGAATACAACACAGCCACAAGAGCAGAATGCATTGTTATCCGGAAAAGGACTGTTAAAAGTTCCAACCAATAAGACACAGTTTGGAGCACATGGTGTTAGGGTTGCTGTTCCTGAGATATGGAATGAATTGAGTGATGAAATACGAGAGGCCTTATCTTTTGCAACCTTTAAACGGGATCTTAAGACACACTTGTTCAATACTGCATTTAACTACTAACCACGCCTGATTTAGCTCTTGTTGAAACCTGTGCGTGTTACGGAGCTTTTGCATTGTATTGTATTTTATTCTATTGTAGGATAACAGATACAGCTGCAGTACTGCATCCAGAGTACATGATGCTTTAGTTGTCGCTGGTGAGAATGTACCCTACATTTACATTATACTGCTGATAAAACTTCACATTTTTCTTAGTTCTTCATAGTGAGCCAGAATTCACAAATTTAACACTGAAACAAACTGCATGCAATTCATAACCATACAGTAGTTTCTCATGTCTTTGTTATTAACAAGATCCAGGTAAGAGATGACAAAAATCAGCATTACCTGGATAAGAAAAATAGCAAAACGATCAGTACACAGAAAAATTTTCTAGAGGAAAAATAAATACACAAGAGAGAAAGAACATCGAAGTGAATATTGTAAATATTTGATTAAAATTCATCTGTAATTGATTACATAGAAATTTATTTTTTCCCAAGCCAGTAAGCCTTTTCATCATTCTAGAAAAAAAGCTGCATCCAGAGACTTCCTTACATAATAAAACTTGTGTTATATAATTCATTCAACTACAAATTCTACATATCTAACAATGATCTCTTTATAATATATACTTTTCACATATAATCAACTACTACAGTTGATCAACAAAGCAGAAATAACACGTGAAAACTATGAATACAAACCGTTCGCTTTGCCGGCTTGGGGGAGACCTTGCCACCGGTGTTCCTCGGGGAGGCGGTCACCTTCCTGCTGACCGGCTGTTGGGAGGGGGTGGGCACGGGGGAAGGCTGGGTGGCGTACTGCTGAGGTTGCATAGACTTCGGAGGTGTCGCCATCTGGTGCATCGTCAGGTCACCGGGCGGAGGCGGTAGAGGTTGCTGCTGGACTGAACCGGACTGCCGGGTCTGATTAGTGTTCTACCAAAGAATACAATTCACACATCATAATCTTCATCATAATCAATTTCATTATCACCATCATCATCATCAATCTTCATCATAATCATCATCTTTCAATGCCTTTCAACAAGTCACTGTCATTCCAACTTATACCAAGGTTCTCTATCCTCAGCTCTTCATTTCTATAAATGATGATTTTTCAAATCATCAATCATTCAAATTCACCTGGACTTCCTCTCTTTTGCTTGCCCACAATCGTCTTCCTGTATTCCTAGATAAAACAGTTCATCTCACGACCTATCGTGTTTCGTATTGGTATTTTGATTGACAGGGGTCAGCACATATAGGCTATATTATGCCTTCAGTGGACAAACAAACAACGTATTAAAATTCAGTAACAATGGAAGTAAAAGCTGCAATAAGTCATTGGTATACATATTAATTACTGAGCTAAACAATTAATAACAAAATAATTACTTGTCTTCAAAACTATATAAAGTAAACATTCACATCGTAACGTCACCGCGTCACACAGTTAAACAATCACGCAAGTGTGAAAGGACGTACATTGTGCACTGGCACATGAGACTGGTCGAACGTCGGCATCTGAAAGTCTGTGGTGTTCGGAGGAGGTGGAGGCGGCAGCTGATCGTCATCATCTTGTAAAGACAACGCCCTCTGTTACAACAACAACATTCATCAACATTAGAGACCAATTTTCTTGTCAGTAATCATGATGGTTAGAAGTTGCCAACAATAAAAACAATAAGCATTATAAGCATTATAATATATCATTACTTGGCATACAATACATCTTATAAATGTCTTTGCATTGATAACACCTCTGCTTAACACCCGCCTTGCGCGCAAAAGTTCCTGGGTTCAAATCCAGGTCAGAGTGCGCTATCGGTAACAAACTCTGGTAAATTTGTGTAGTTTATGCCGCCCCTTGTAAGTTCCAAGCACCATTATTAAGTTCATACTAGCTGTAAACGGCTGTGTAGTACACATACGGTGGGAGATAATCGTCTGAAAATCTTCTATGCAAAAGATACCAATTACTTTGCCTTGCCATTAATTTTTAATAGCCAGACAAATTAAATTATTCTACAAATCATTCCCACTATCAAGACCATGGAGAGATAATAATTTGACATGATGGTGACATCCAAGCAGATGGCTCATAGGGAGCAAACTAGGTGGAATCTCATGATCATTTTTTAAACTTTTTGGCCTGTCCCAAAACAATTTGGGAGATGTAAAATTGTTAATGAGGTTGATCACGAAAACGATGATGCTTATGACACTAAGGTGAAACGTAAATTAATATCGAATAGCCTGACATTAGAAGGAGAGTATAAAAATGAAGATCATAAAAAATGCAATACCAAAAAGCAAAAAAATTGAAAAGAAAATCGTCAGATGATAAAGCTTATAATAGCACGGTAGGGAATGCAGGAAGAGAGAAATGAGTGGCGCAGACCTCTGAGAGAGGCTTGGCACTCGTGATTGGTGGGTTCTCTTCCCATCTCGTAGCAATGTACAGCGTCTCCTGAGTCTTCTGCTGCAACGACTTCTCGTCATCCAACAGTGTCACCTCATAGAACTCTTGTATATCTGTACAACAGTGTACAACAACAGTGTACAACAAGTGTGCAACAATAGTGTACAACAATAGTGTACAACAATAGTGTGCAACAACAGTGTACAACAAGTGTACAACAATAGTGTACAACAATAGTGTACAACAACAGTGTACAACAACAGCGTACAACAAGTGTACAACAAGTGTGCAACAACAGTGTACAACAACAGTGTACAACAAGTGTGCAACAATAGTGTACAACAAGTGTGCAACAATAGTGTACAACAATAGTGTACAACAATAGTGTGCAACAATAGTGTACAACAATAGTGTACAACAATAGTGTACAACAATAGTG
>JAQFYQ010003418.1:0-10689 GCA_034694885.1 Buchholzia appendiculata
CTATAACTTGAAATTTGGAGTCGCAAAGCTCAATAGAAGTACAAAAGTTGCAAATTTCTCCCATATGAAATCTCTTTAATAGCATTTTCCTATAGTTTAACATGGGAAATGTGTTTTTGCTCACAACTTTTTTTCCGTTGGTCCGATTCTTTGGGAACTTCACTGGGGTGCTCAGTATCATGATGCTAATCATCTGTAAAATTTTCAGCTTGTCTCTAATTTTGTCAAGGTCAGGTTGTTCAACGACCCGTCTATATTGACATCAAAACGCTATACTCACAAGCGTCAAACTACGTGGCTGATAGCTCGGAAAGGAAGGCTTCCATGGCTGGACGAAGCCAAGTGTAGGCGCTTGTCGTGTCAGCACCAGTCTACGCACGGGAGGCCGTTCACGCTCCACGAAAATAATTCGCCTTATGTACAAGGGTCTCTGCCTGACGACAGGCAGCTGAGTCACGACAACTGAATCTTCTGAGTCGGTAAGTGCGACAGGAGCTGCGCAGCAGCCACAACAGCAGCAGCAGATCAGCAGCCCAGCTGCTACGAGAGCTATAACGCCGACTACCACGATTGGTATGATGACGTTGTCGTCCAGTCGATTAGAACTTTTGTCATCTCCAGCCTTTGGCGTTGCTAATAACATGTACAAACGTTCCTCGTAATTACACATTTCACGCTAAGTAATGCTTAGCGTATGATATTTTGATCTTCCAGGCTACCTACCTAATTCACACTACGAGTCAAAACTATCATTAATTTGTGCCGTTCACATTACATATTGCAATATGAAATTCAAATATTTTACATGAACTGCTTACTGTGTTGTTCCAGATTCAATCAAAAGTGCGACATTTGTGTTAGATCATTGTTTTTTATTTCTTAAATTATTGTAGCGATGTAGAATTACAGCACCGGATGAACATTATTGTGCATCAACCCTTTTCAATTTCGAATAAAAATTCAGATCGAAAAACACGATTTAGAGATTATTCTGTATTTGACATTTGAACACCACTATAGTGCATTTACTCTGTGGTTCTAACTTCTTCCAAAAAAGTATACGAATTTTTCATTAATTGAGAAGTATATATGAAATCACACTGCAATATAAAAGCATTTTAGTATTTCACTGTGAATGCGATAGGAAATGGCTTTACAAACAAAGTTTAACTTGGATTTGCAATCTTTAATGCAATATCTGTAATGAGGATGTACAGTATTTATGCTTTATCAAAGATCTTTATTTATGTGAAGCAGAGTTTCAATAAGTAAAATATTATCTCTTTTGCTACCAAAGTAATAAATGTACGTCAGATGAAGTTCAAGCTGGTAAAAACGTTTTATAATTTAAATTCAAAGCTGACACTGACATGCAATACATTTTATAATCTGATTATAAAATACGTAATCAGTATTTTATAATCTTATTACAAAATACAGTAAGTTCAGTGCGCAATCGCGATACTGCTTAATTTATCATACAAATGCATATATTGCAATATAGCGATTAAGCAATAACCGCTAAATGTAATTTGCATACTGTTGAGCAGTGTGCACACGGTCGTATTAACGAGGGGGGTTGTTTGAAACCCCCTATTTTTTAAATTCATTATATTTGTTGATTACATTGCTAATAAAGTCTTTAGCCAATTTTTAAAGTCAATACCCCGAAATTGTCTAGAGAGCGCAGCCACCCCCATCCGTTCGTAAGTGTTTTGGTACGCCACTAACCCCCCCCCCTCCGTCCGTAAAAGGGGCTTCCAGAACACCCCACAAATTAAATCGTGGCTACGGCCCTGAGTGTGCACTGTGCAATATTTGCTATATTATGCTAAATGATTTTTTTAAATGAGCGATAAATAGCCTTCCTGTCAACTAGCTAGCTTTAATGTAATTAATATTTACATGATAGTTCTCCCTCTCCATGTGCAGTAGTTCTCGACTGATCTACTCCCTCCACACGTGCAGTAGTAATTGACTGATCTATTCCATCCACACGTGCCGTAGTTCTCGACTGATCTATTCCATCCAGACGTCTTGTAGTTCTTGACTGATCTACTCCCTCCACACGTGTAGTAGTTATTGACTGATTTATTCCCCCTCCTCGTGAAGTAGTCGTTGACTCATTTCCTCCCTTTCCACGTGTGGTAGTTGCTGACTGATCTCCCTCTCCAGGTGTAGTTGCTGACTGATCTCCCTCTCTAGTTATTGACTGATTTTCTCCCTCGACAGGTGTGGTTGCTGACGAATCTCCTCCATCTACATTTGCAGCAGTTGTTGACCGAACTATTCCCTCTCCTGGCGTAGTAGTTTTTGACGTATCTCTTGGCGTGATTGGTATGGCAGGAGGCTTGTGAACTAAAGATGTTGTTGTTCCAAGACCATCTTCACGAGAAGAAGCTTTTGTTTCTGCACCAGTTGATTGTGACGTTTGTGAGTCATGTACTGGTGTATTTCCATTTGAAACGCCCAATAGAATGGATGTACCTGAACTTCCAAAAGGATCAGTTGGCTTTGAATAACTCAGAGGAAAAGTTGATTTTAAACCAGAAAAGGGAATAGTTGACTCTGCACCTGAAAGAGCAAAAGTTGTTTCTGAATCTGAAAGAGGAAGAGTTGTTTCCGAACCTGAAAGAGGAAGTGTTGTTTTCGAACCTGAAACAGCAGAAGTTATTTCTGCTCCTCCTGTTACAGAAATAACAGTTTTCGAAGTGATAATTTGAATTGTCGTTTCCAGACCAACTAGTGGTGAAATTGTCTTTGAAATATCTACCAGTTTGTATGACGTCGTTTCTGAACCAGATCCTGGCGAAATAGATGATTGTTCGTCGGCTACTGTTGAACTCTTTTTTGAACTCTTTTCTGATTTGTCCGTTATTGATGAACTCGATGCTGATTGGTCCGTTACACCTGAGCTTGTTACTGTTTGGTCCATTAAAGATAAATTTGTTGATAATTGGTTCATTACTGATGAACTCGTTTCTGTTTGGTCCATTGCTGATGAACTCATTGCCGATTGGTCCACTGCTAAAGGACTCGTTTCTGATTGCTCTGATATTGATGAGCTCGTTGCTGAATGGTCAATTGCTGATGAACTCGTTTCTGATTGGTCCGTTACACCTGAACTTTTTGCTGATTGGTCCATTAACGATAAATGTGTAGATAATTGATTCGTTGATGATGAACTCAATTCTGATTGACCCACTACTGATGAACTCGTTGATGATTGATCCACTACTGATGAACTAATTGCTGATTGGTGTATTACTGATGAACTCATTGCCGATTGGTCTGATACTGATGAACTCGTTGCTGATTGTTCCATTGCTGATGAACTCAATTCTGATTGGTGCATAGCTGATGAATTCGTTGCTGATTGGTCCATTGCTGATGAACTCGTTGCTGATTGGTCTGATACTGCTGACCTCGTTGCTGATTCGTCTATTGCTGCTGAAATCGTTGCTGATTGGTCCATTGCTGATGAACTCGTTACTGATTGGTCGACTACTGATGAACTCGTTGCTGATTGGTCGACTACTGATGGACTCGTTGCTGATTGGTCGACTACTAATGAACTCGTTGCTGATTGGTCGACTACTGATGAACTTGTTGCTGATTGGTCGACTACTGATGAACTCGTTGCTGATTGGTCGACTACTGATGAACTCGTTGCTGATTGGTCGACTACGGATGAACTCGTTGCTGATTGATTTGCTACTAAAGAACTTGAGGTTGATTGGTGAGTTATCGATGAGTTCGTTGTTGATTGGTCCATTGCTGATGAACTCGTTGCAGAATAGTCCGCTGTTGGTGAACTCGTTGCTGATTGGTCCGCTGTTGGTGAACTCGTTGCTGATTGGTCCGCTGTTGGTGAACTCGATTCTGCAGATTTTGAAATCTCTCCGACTATTGAATCAGTAACTGTTGTTGTAACCGATTGACTGGGGCCAAGGGAGCTCGATGTTTGGCCACCAATCGATGTGCCTTTCAAAAAAACACTTACAACATCATCACTGGCACTTACATCATCACTAGGACGAACTATGAATTAAACCATAGAATACAGCAATACAATGATTTAGCAATTGGATTGAATGATGTTTTGAAAAATTCAATTTTGTGTGAAAAATTTGATTGTTAGGTATAATGCAGAAATCGTTATGAAAGATTTCCGAATTACACTGAATAGTTTATCATAGAAAAGTAATGGGCATTTTTGTCACTGTTGTAGCAGGACTTAGTTTCTACTATTTCAAAATGTTCAGATTATTTCAACTATAATATTACTATTAAATGCAGATTCAATATTAAATAGCAGGTCATATAATGATCAAATGCAAATTTTTACATTCTTTGCACATAGAATTGTCCAACCTATGTTAATTTCATTCAAAGTTTAGATATTAATATTTTTTATGTGGGATAAAACTCTATTGACGCGTTGAATTTTCTCCACTTTGAACTTTTGCGTCTTATTAAAAACGTTGTAATCAAGCCTTGAAATAAATTAGACTACTGTATTCATATTATATCATAACACATTTCCGATGCATTTTATTTGTGTATGTCATTTATTTGTAAAATTATTTTGAACATGAACGCTACAATAGTATGTATTAATATTTAGTATTGAATTAAGGCAGCGATATGCGTGGCAAAAATAAAGATTTACTAAAATTCATTAAAAAAGTTGATGTTCACTGTAGAAACAACAGGGTACCAACCTGTTGATATTGTAGCGTCTTGCTCTTTAGTCGAAATAGAGGTAACAACTGATATAGATACTGCAGACTCAAGTTCTTCGGATGTCGTAGGCACAACGATTGTAGACAAGGTTGAGGAAGATTCTAGACGAACAGAAGCCGTTGTAGTTAGATCGTTCGACGTGTAATCAGATGTAAAAGATGAACCGGTTGTGACAATTGCTTCAGTAGTGACCGAGGTAGCAGAAGCAGGTGCAGACGTATCGAAAGCGCTAGCTGAAGTGGAAATAAAAACGCTGACTATATTAGTACTTGAAAAAACAAATTGAACGCAAGAACAAATTGAAACAAATTAAACCCATTCAATGTCTCGCTATTTAGCGTATCCTGCGTGTTTTCAATTGAGAATAGTTTAGTGGCTTATGCCAATGGTAGACAAGGTTTGGTAGCCTTTGTTAACTAATTGAACTAGCCTGAATGCTGTTCTGCACAAATTACTTCGGCAATATATTATAACAGAATAGCTAACCGGATTGAGTATGGACTCAACATTTGCAGGTGCTACTGTAGACCAAAGGAATTGGGCGTACATTGCAAACCTGCCTGGTAACTTAAACTCAGCGAGCCCAGTTAAACTTAAAAGCTTGGGCATCAAATATCTTTCACCGATGTACGAATCGATGGAGCCTAGCCAAAAAGTAGAACATTTTAAAATAGAGCTGTGACCAAGCGGGTTTCGTGATGACGACACTTAGACTAACAACTTACTCAACTGTATTCAACATACTCAACTTGGAGTTGAGTAAGCAACTTACTCAACTCCATACCAGATAATAACACATTTACCTCATACCATGCAATGTACAAAAACGATGCTCTACACTTACATGTACCGGTACGTCACATGTACACTTTGGAGTTAAAGTAAATAATTATTGTGAAAACTTTCAATGTCATTGTGCATGGTTATCCTACCCTGCCTGCACACGACGCATCCGAGTCAAATGCATTTACGCTTGGCGTTTGCAATCGTTATTACAATGTACAGAAACATACAAGCGAACACGATTGGAAACCGAGCTAGTGCTGTTGGCTTAGCGAATATTATTTGATCAGATGTTCTGTAAACAGGGAAGCCTTAGAACATTCTTTCAACGGACATATGAACTGCCTGAGTACAAGTAGATACGCAGATAATCAGCTTACACGGCAATTCATCACAAAGATCTATCATAGCCAATTGCACAAGTAAATTTGGAAAAAAAATTGGAAAAAATATCCCACAATAATATTAATTATTTCAGCCAGTATTTAATTAAGTAAGCATGGAAAGAGCAAATTTACTGATGATGTCCTATGATATTGCTGCTGTTGCAGCTTTAGAACAACCGTGTATACCACAGGAAGCTTATAATATTCTGCAGAAAGGAACATGTGCTATTTATTATACAGTATGTATACATGTATACATATACATATACAGTATGTATACATGTATTTCACTGATAAAAAGCAGCAACGTACCGTTGCAATTCTTGGTTGTGGCGTCTAGAACGAAGCCAACGGCACACTCATCACAGGCTCCAGCTCCGTTCAACGGGCACTCGGCACAGTTAGAAGAACACGCTGAAGAAAAACAATATTCCAAGATGTTACTCAAATATACAATTCAGTTTTCTAATAACAATAACTAATGAGATCGGTAAGTAAAATACACAATGTCCGACGTCAGTTCCTTAAGGTGTCAATCGACAGCAATCGATCCACAAGGGAATGAAGTGAGTTTTTGCATGTTCTCGTGCAGGCAATGCTTACTCACGCTTATAGCATTCGGTCGTATCCGCAATTCAGTAACTTTCCTAAAAAAAAGTGTCTAATAAATGTTATAATCAGATTGTCAGTCAAAATTTATCATTTTCCAAGCGAGATTCAAACCGGGATCCAAATGGACCTTACATGAGGGTGTAGCCAATATTCATTACGGCTTCCTATTTATCTTATCAGTAAGCAGCTAATCTTGACGAAATAATATTTCCGACAAAAAATACACCAAACTTATAGTTCATTTCAATGAAATTGATTTCAGTTTGGATACTAATACTACAAAATGAGTAAAATGGCGAACTAGGTTCAAAACAATCGCAATGATCAGCTGTCAATTGAGCCAACTATCCAAGCAAAACAATTCAATAACTCGATCACATTTTAAATTGTACAATTTTAAATTGGATGAAGTGTATCGATATATGACGTCACATTTCAACGTTCGGCTTTAATGCTGTTTATACGTACGAGCGCATGTTCCATCACCAGCGCTTGTCGGTCCATCAGTAGCGTTCTGACAATGATCGCATCTCGTTATGAACTCACACTGTGAGCAGCCAGTCGCTCTTCCATCATGTTGTGCACATTCTGAAATAAAGGAAGGAATATACTGTACCCTGAAGAAAGTATCGATGCGAAAGTGGCACACTTGTTATTGATGTAATTATCTGATTCTGACAAACCAAATAGGCTTACAAGCAAGAAGAATAAATAAGAAAAGGCGCAAATAAACACCATCATAGTCGTTGATGAAAATGCAAATTAGATTATAACATTCGTATTTTGTAATGTGCATGTGATTTTATATCAATCCATCTACAACAGATAAACAGTAAGCCAATCAGTCAATCTGTAAATCATTAGAGCAGTGCACAAAATAATGTCGCAATCATAATTATAATCAGAAGCTAAATTCAAACGTTTTGCATCATTAACGGAGAGGAAATAAAGTAAAAATTAAATATACACACTGCTGCTGAGTATAATGTCGCATCAAATGTGAAGCACATTTCGAAAATGTTACATCGTCCCATCGGGTCAAAATCAAGAAATTATTATTGTCCTTCCTTGCAAATTTCGTATTTGATGAGCTGTCTATCGATCCACATCGTCAACAGAGCTGAAAGTATGATCTGCCTGGAAATCTCACAATTTAAGATTAGTGTGAATAAAATTTTGGCTTCCACTGCATCAAATTAAATAATAATACTGCATAAAAATCACATGCGGCAATTGGTTTGGGATGCTTTCCCAACAACGTATTTGTTTCAGCGAAGCTTTCAAATATTGTTTGACTACTATTTTACTTCGCATTGATCACAATGATCAGGCCTCCAGAGAGAGAGAGAGAGAGAGAGAGAGAGAGAGAGAGAGAGAGAGAGAGAGAGAGAGAGTTGAAGACAAAATAGTAACAACCTTCGCATCCAAGTTTATCAGGTCTGAATCCAAAGTATGGGGCGTTGAAGCATTCCACACATTCACGAGACGTATCGTTACAGCGTTTGCAATTCGGCAGTGTGTCGCACAAAAACACTAAGCAAATAACAATGGTTGAATTTGTGAAGTAGTGTGAAACATTTCAAATTGCACAAGTTCATTTAGTATTTAATATCATAGTGCTACTTTTAAATATGTGCAATCAAATGAACAATATTAACAATGAGTATAACGAAATATCTAAATATTAGTGAATATTAGTGGTAACAATTGTCATATATCTTTAAAGCTTTGTAGTATAATTGAAAATCTAGAAGAGATTATAAATGTCTCATGATTCTATAGAATGTTCCATCAAGTTAGCAATAATGATCAACCTTCTGAAATCAAACTAGAGTCTCTGTATAGTTTCAAAATATACTGGTATTATTTTCACATAAATATTTAATTGAACTATATCTATTGTGCATGTTGTTTCTATACATTGGTATTTTTAGTAAACATCGTTATTTATAACAATATATTCAACAAGCAACGTGCATAAAAAATTATATAACTCCAATAACCTGCGTGTAGTTTATAATTAATCAGTTTCAGTAATATCTCGAGCAATGTGACCATACTAATGTCAGTATCATAATTAACCCATGGATTTAGATATACGCATTCAAAAAATTACAGTGATTTAGACATAATTCGAACTGTATGAATTTGTTCCTATAAAACAATATGAAGGAACATATGATGAACGTTTATGACGCTCACAAACTCAAAATTACAATATAATAATATTCCGTTTTAGTCATCAAAAAGGCGATCATGTGAGGAAAACATAAAGTGCCCCAAATTACGCTTTGAAACGTATGTTTCATGTCTACAGTCTAACAGCATCCATCATGTGAATAACAACTTGGAAATACAAGCAGTATACATACTAACCTGGTGTAGTTTCCTGTGGCGAGAGAGTTGTTCGTGCAGTTGACTCAGCAGTCGGCGTCAAATTCGTTACTGCATTCGTTGATGCTGTTGTTGCTATTGTCGTTGCTGTTATTGTAGCTTCAGTTGTAAAGGTGAGATCTGCTGCGACTGTTAGAGTTTCTCTCTCAGTTATATAGTCCGATGAAGCTGTTTCAGAGCTGGGTGAACTAGTATATGGTGATCCTTCATTAGTAGCAGTTGGATGTGCTGTTGTGCTGCTGGAAGGGTCTATAGTGCTGGGAAACAGTTTAGTAGCGCTGGTGGGCTGGGCCGCAGTGCTGCTGGGCGGATCAGTAGTGCTGCTGGATGGTTCAATAGTGCTGCTCAGAGCTGTTAGGGAAACCGTTGATGAATGAGACGCAGAGATGGGAAGCGTGGTAATGTCAGGTAGTACACTGGTCGTGTATGGCAACGTTACAACAGTTAGAGGCGTTGTGAGAGGGAGGAACGTTGTAGTAGTGATGGGCATTGTCGATATGTTGTACTTTGGAAGTGACGTTAATGTATTAGGGATCAGTGCTGTAGTTTCAGTATTGGTATCTGGTTGGGTAGTTGCGGTAACGTTTGACGGAGATGAATTCGGGGTAATGGTCAATGTTGGCATATTCGAGGTAGTGACAGGTGGTTGTGTAGTTGGTGTAGTGGCTGGTGGTGGGGCTGTTGGGGTATTGGTTGGAGGTTGTGATATTGAGGTAGTGATGGGTGGTGTCGAAGTTAGGGCAGTGATGGCTGTTGAGGTAGTTGGTGTAGTCGTGGGAAGTGTTGCAGTTGGGGTAGTGATGGTTGGAGTTATAGTTGGGATAGTTTTAGTTGGAGTAGTTGTAGTTGGAATGGTGGCGGTTGCTGCTGTATTTCGGGTAGTGGTGGTTGGTGTTGTCGTTGGGGTAGTGGTAGTTGGAGTAGTAGTGTTTGGTGCTATAGTTGGGGTAGTGGTAGTTGGGGTAGTGGTAATTGGGGTAGTGATGGTTGGAGTTGTAGTTGGGGTAGTTGTAGTTTGGGTAGTTGTAGTTGGGGTAGTGTTGGTTGGTGTTGTAGTTGGAGTAGTGGCGGTTGGTGTTGTAGCTGGGGTAGTGGTAGTTGGAGTAGTGGTAGTTGGGGTAGTGGTGGTTGGTGTTGTAGTTGGGGTAGTGATATTTGGGGTAGTGGTGGTTGATGTTGTAGTTGGGGTAGTGGTAGTTGGGGTAGTAGTGGTTGGTGTTGTAGTTGGGGTAGTGGTAGTTGGGGTAATAGTGGTTGGTGTTGTAGTTGGGGTAGTGGTATTTGAGGTAGTGGTGGTTGGTGTTGTAGTTGTAGTGGTAGTTGGGGTTGTAGTGTTGGGTGTTGTAGTTGGGGTAGTGGTAGTTGGGGTAGTAGTGGTTGGTGTCGTAGTTGGGGTAGTGGTAGTTGGGGTAGTAGCGGTGGGTGTTGTAGTTGGGGTAGTGGTAGTTGGGGTAGTAGTGATTGGTGTCGTAGTTGGGGTAGTGGTGGTTGGTGTCGTAGTTGGGGTAGTGGTAGTTGGGGTAGTAGTGGTTGGCGTTGTTGTTGGGGTAGTGGTAGTTGGGGTAGTAGTGGTTGGTGTTGTAGTTGGGGTAGTGGTAGTTGGGGTTGTAATGGTGGGTGTTGTAGTTGGGGTAGTGGTAGTTGGGGTTGTAGTGGTCGGTGTGGGAGTTAAGGTAGTGGTGGTTGGGGTTGTAGTTGGGGTAGTAGTGATTGGTGTCGTAGTTGGGGTAGTGGTGGTTGGTGTCGTAGTTGGGGTAGTGGTAGTTGG
>JAQFYQ010003419.1:0-10689 GCA_034694885.1 Buchholzia appendiculata
ATTTGCTCATATGATTCCTCCTTGCCCTCCATCAGTTCATGAAGCATACTCTGTCTCAGTCTTCCTGATCCTCTCCTCCCCTCAATTGACTATTATTTACAATGAACAATTTTCCTCAAGCTTCCAAATCCATGTTTTCGAGGGAATCGGGGATGTTATAAATGCTAGATTATTACTATTAATGATTTATTGTGTGTTGACTATATAGGAGATCTGGAGAAGTGGAACGTCGTAGAAGTTCTGAGTTCAGTACGTCGTTCGGCGCGGAGTTTGATGCGGATGAGCTGCTGGTGATGGACAGAATTGCCAACGAACACATCAATCGTGTAGCGGACAGGCCCGGTCCCTCGTTAGTGCCTCTGCCCTTGGTGGACCATGCGCACGTTAAGGAAACTAGTGGTCATGGAGGTTTCACAAAACTGAAAGACATCATGATTCGTGAAGTAGAAAGACCTGGCGCTTCTAGAGAACACGATAAATTACGTAAT
This sequence comes from Buchholzia appendiculata, assembly GCA_034694885.1. NCBI lineage: Eukaryota > Metazoa > Annelida > Clitellata > Enchytraeida > Enchytraeidae > Buchholzia > Buchholzia appendiculata. The sequence goes on from JAQFYQ010003419.1 coordinate 489, forward strand.
CAGTTAAAGTCTTCTGAAGCACACAATGTCATTATTACTAAAGATGATAGGCAATGTAAATCGAGCAAGGTCTCTGTGCCTGGTGGCAAGGGTGCAGATAACTGTGCAGAACGTCATCAACCGGATCTACTGGAACCATTCCTTTTCTCAACTCCACTGGAATCGACTGTGGGAGACAATAACTTAAAGTTATCAACGGCTGAAGTTGTAGTCGTTGGAAAAACTACTTTTATTCCTAGAAAACCTGATCAGACTAACTACAGCAATAGTATTAGTTTAAAACTGGCAGACGATGTGCTGAATGTTTGCACTAATAAGCCCATAAATTGTAACGGCGTTTCTGCCTCGGAACATCTCGCTGTTGCTACTTTTGATTGCAATCCTGAGTGCACTTTGGAACAACAGTTAAGTTCCAGACATAGAACTGCCTCAAACTGTGGTGATAATAAGAAAACAAGTCACTCTATTGACGCAAATACCGATGTCAACAATTCTGATATTGGTGAGGTCAATGCTAGTAATCTAACGAGTGATGAGACTGGGACGGGAAATATGAACGAGTCAAATCTTTCTCTCTCCGATGTGTCCATCAATGTCAAGTCCTCCGATGCTGCGGACAGATTGTCCTTGACCTCGTGGGGACTTCCCCCCAGTGTGCTCGAGCGATATCGTGCTCACGGCATTACGACGATGTTTCCCTGGCAGGCAGAGTGTCTCTGTACCGGAAACGTTCTGAGTAAGTATTGAATTATGTCTTTTTGCTATTCTTATTACTTGTTGTTTTCTTGTTACTGCCGTTTGAAGTCGGCCATTCAATGGTGTCAGCCTTATACAATGTTGTATACCTCCCTGGAACCTGGTCGATTGGCAAAAATGCACAAGTTGTGACATGGTTTGAGTTTCACTTTGAACACAATCAAGTCGGGTAACCAGCGACCATTTCCAAGTCTTTTACGACGGGGCTTTCTCATTTCCTGTTTTGTGGAAAAGCGGTTTAGCAGTGACCATTGACTTCGAGGGAGTAGAACTACCATTGAAATACATTTAAAGTAGCAATGGTTTTAAACTGATAGACAGTGGAAGTAATAAATTATAATTAGTAAATGCCAAATTTTATCGTTGTGATTCATTGACTCATTTTTTTCAAACGTTTGATAATTATTAGATCCAGACATTCTCCAGCTAGCATTTTTGTAGCTGTATGGGCAACAATAGTTATTATTAAATTAACATAAGATTGTATATGTGAACATGTTTGTGATTTCTTAAGACAGAATGCATGCGTTGAGGTCAGAGTTGTTAATCTATTTAGTTGTTACCTACGGTCATCTTAAAGTCTGTGTTGCCACTCGGTCATCATAACTGAGTTGCCACTCGTAGAAACCGCTTGTGCCTCGTTGACTTTGATAGACTTTGCTGCGTGTTAATGATTCAATGGGATGCCAGTCACTTAATTGCACGTCGCTGACGTAGTTGTGTGTCAATGACTTGGTTGCGTGTCGTTAAAACTTTGTTGCATGTCAATGACACAGTCAGTTAGTCTCGTGCCTATGATTTTGTTTCGTGTCAATGACTCAGTTGCGTGTCAATGACTTAGTTGCGTGTCAGTGACTTAGTTGCGTGTCATTGACTTAGTTGCGTGTCAATGACTTAGTATAGTTGTGTGTCAATGACTTAGTTGCGTGTCAATGACTTAGTGTAGTTGCGTGTCAGTGACTTAGTTGCGTGTCAGTGACTTAGTTGCGTGTCAGTGACTTAGTTGCGTGTCATTGACTTAGTTGCGTGTCAGTGACTTAGTTGCGTGTCAATGACTTGGTTGCGTGTCAGTGACTTAGTTGCTTGTCAGTGACTTAGTTGCGTGTCAGTGACGTGGTTGCGTGTCAATGACTTGGTTGCGTGTCAGTGACGTGGTTGCGTGTCAATGACATAGTTGCGTGTCAATGACATAGTTGCGTGTCAATGACTTGGTTGCGTGTCAATGACTTGGTTGCGTGTCAATGACTTGGTTGCGTGTCAATGACTTAGTTGCGTGTCAATGACTTTGTTGTGTCTCAATGACTTGGTTGCGTGTCAGTGACGTGGTTGCGTGTCAATGATTTTGTTGTGTCTCAATGACTTAGTTTTTGTGTCTATGACTTAGTTACGTGTCAATGACTTAGTTGCGTGTGTTGCATGTCATAGATTATGGAAACCTCGTGTACTCTGCGCCCACCAGTGCTGGCAAGACGATGGTCGCTGAGCTGCTCATGCTCAAGTCGGTCCTGGAACGAAAGAAGAAGGCAATCTTCATTCTTCCGTTTGTTTCCGTTGCGAGAGAAAAAGTCGTCTATTTACAGGTGGAATCTTTTACTTTTCATTTAATGCTTTACTGCTTTGTTCATATGATGCAGCAGTGGGAGAAATCAGCAGCATGGACTTATGTTGGTTCTATTCGCTCTTTTTGAATTTATTGACTGAGTTAACGGATTGCATTTATATTGTGTCTCTTACTATGTTATGACTTGGCCTCTGATAGGTTAAACTTGAAATATAAAGGGCTTCTAACTTGTCATGTATACCTATTTTTATGACTGCTTTGCAGTGGACCTGACCATCAGTGATCTCTGTGACTGTGAAGACATCCAGACTATGTCACACATCGTCGATTCTTGCCCGTTAACGAGGCTCGACAGTGGTCTGCAGGCACTGCACTAGGCAGACACCGAGGCGTTGAAGTGGCTGGCTCACTATACTCGCAATTGAGCATACGATAACAACAACATTGCTTTGTATTAAATCTGGGCATTTTTGTTTGAAATGAGAATTTTAATATCAAACTGCGATGAGTCAGTTGAATTGAAGTTGCTGTAGTCTGTTGTAGTAGTGCCGTAGTTTATGGTAGTTGTACACATGACCAAACGGCCTAGAAACGTCTAACACACATAGAGCAGTATAATCCAGCCTTGGGGACTAAAATACGATTGTCGGTGAGCAGTAAATATTGGAGCTGGGAGTTCGATCTCTGCAGTTTGAACACTGTTACCTTTTTTACCGCAATTATAACTGATTGATGTGTAATGTGTTCTTGTGTGTCTGTGCGTATGTGTGTGTGTGTGTCTCTGCTTGTGTTCATGTGTGTATATATGTTTGTGTTTATGTGTATCTGTGCGTATGTGTGATTGTGTTCCTGTCAGAACCTGTACCGGGATGCCGGGGTGCGTGTGGATGGTTACCATGGTAGCAGCAGTCCTGCTTGTGGATTCTCTTCTGTTGATATTGCTATCTGCACGATCGAGCGAGCAAACAATCTCATCAACAAGCTGCTCGAGGAGGGAACTGTCGATCAGATAGGTATGAGAACTGTCGGCCACATTAGTATGTACAGTTTGGGCTTTAAGAAAAAAATAGTCGGGAGGGGAGGGAGTCAGACGAGCAGGGATGGAGACAGTCCAAAATTTCTGACGATTGTTGATGGGGTGGTGGCGGTGGTCTTAAAGTTCTGAAGAGCGGGGCGTGGCAACGGTTCAAATTTGGTGAAACCACCCCTGGGAATTTTTTCCAAACGAGGTGGGTGGTAATGCCATTCGCCAGGTGGGGTTCAAACCCCCACCCTACAACAAATTCCACCCTGACTAGGTACGAGGGAAGTTCTCTCTTCATATAGGTAGATATAATTTTGTCAAATCTCCTGTTCTACACTAAGATTTAGACTGGTATCATCGTACTAAGTGTTACTGTTGTCATCTTGCGGATCAATCTCTTGTTCAGTTCCCTAGAACCAGAGCACTGAGAATGAGATCCTCTCAGCAAGGACCCACTGGACGGGTCTAAAAGTCTGACAGAATTGATCAGTCAAAGGTTTTGCATGCACTATCTAGTCCTGCTAGGGGGGCAGGGGCGGCCTTCAAGTGGTGGGAAGATGACAGAGACGAGTTGTTGCAACTTGATCCTCTTCTGAAACCTATTCCACAGGAACTCAAACACCTTGAGAAGTGTTATCACCAGTTAGATTACAGCGTTAGAAACTTTCCTGTGTTATACTTGTTCAGATGCCTAGCCATCTTATACTCAATGAATGTTTTGAAATTGTAAAAGCTTGAAATTGTTTAAATTTGAAATTTTCTCGATGTTGTGACTGTATGGTTAATGTGCACTGTGCAGGCAGCATAGTGGTCGATGAGCTGCACATGGTGGGTGACTCTCAGAGAGGGTATCTACTCGAACTCCTACTCACCAAGCTTCTCTACGTCACCACAGCCCGGCAACAAGGTGCCGTCGAGGAGCCGGGCAGTCGGACTGAATTTACGCTGTGTGATGGCACTCATGACAGGTGTGTGCCTTGAACTCTTGGATACACAGTTTATTACTAATATGAATAGTATTAGTTGAACGTCTTGTGTATACGTGTCGTAAGATTTAATATAGTCTGTGATTTTATTATGAATAGACCCCATAACAATCGCTTCCTCTTAGTTTGATCTGTTAAATATAGCTAACTTTTGACTGCCAATTTTCTGCTTTAGATCTCTTTGCGATGCTTTGTCAAATCCTGATTGAGGCTGTCCAGAACATTGTCTTTAGTGCAACTCCATAGCAGTTGTCAGACTTGCGTTGCTTGCTTTTCCTTGACTGATACTGGTTGGCACCCTACTGCTAGCTCCATTGTATTATCATGCTGAGATCCAGAGGGTTCTCAATTCATATGCTGGTCGAAGTTGAACAGTGTTTAACATAACGAAGGATGACAGATCCGATGATGGTGATGTCGTGGTCAGGTTATGTTCGCTGTCAAGTGTTTGGCACTACATTATTGTTAATTTGATGGTCATTATCATTATGATATCATGTTTATCATCATGATCAACGTTTCATTTCAGTTTTCTTGTCAGGAACGCTTAGATGTGATAAATGCTTGATTTATAATTTATGCTTTATTTTGATAATGTTGATATTTGTGATGAACGCCGATGATAAGCATGATAGTGTTGATATTTACGATAATGATTTATTTGATATATTTATGATTTATGATATATTTATGATGATTTGCTACAGAAGCACTCCAAGTGGTGTTTTGTCGACGGGGGAATCACGACAGACGCGTGGGTCAGTGACACAGATTATAGGCATGAGTGCGACTCTGTCTAACATTGCCCTGCTGTCCCGCTGGTTACACGCTGATCTCTACGTCACTGACTACAGACCCGTGCCTCTCGTTGAGATGGTCAAAATAGGTAGCAGTGCTTTGTGATATATTGGATAGTAAACTATGCATAAATTTACCATTGGTCATTTGTGGATCATCTCTCAGAGTGACATGTCATTGAAAAATATATGAATAGTTGTGTTTTGGAGGATTTTGGTCAAGCAAATACCTGATATTATAATTAAATGATTTAAATAATGTTTTATTGATTTATTGATTTAAGCCATCGGCACAATATTAAAGCTGAAAAACTAAGTTAATATTAATTTAATGTTTATATTGTCTTTATCATTGTTGTCATCAGCATTATGACCATCATCTTTTTATTGTAATTCCTGACAGTTCTGGAGATCAGCATGTATCATCCATCATGGCATTGTCCACATTTAGTGCTAGTTAAATTCGTCGCCACAAGTCTTGCTCCGTATTTAGATGGAAATTGTCCAAAATCAAGGTCAATGGGATTAAATTCTGCAGAGCATTATGCATTTTGATATTTTTGGATTTTATTGAAACAAAGTTTTACGGCCGGATGCCCTTCCTGATACCAAGACTTACTGCTCGCCTTGTCGAGCGCATGGAGGAACATAGTGGGTCTATAGATAAGCCCGACACCACTGGGCAGTGGACGATCTAGCTGAAATGAATGTGATAGCGTTGTAAAAGAAGAAAAGACCGTAGTTGATTGTTGTCTAATCTTGTTTGCATTGACAAGGCACGGACATCTATGATTCATCGTTGACACGACTACGCAGTGTCGACACGTTGATGTCGTGTCAGAACGACGAGGATCATGTCATCCCGCTCTGTCTGGAGACCGTGCGCGAAGGATGCGCCGTGCTCATCTTCTGTCCCACGAAGAACTGGTGCGAGAAACTTGCCGACTCCATCGCGAGGGAATTCTACCGGCTCTGTAGGGAGCCGGCCGGCTCTGCAGCACTGCCAGGTCTAGTTATCTGAGCAGAAGATATATCATCAGCATCATCAATATTTTAAGTTAGTTTTTCATAATCAGAAAGACCCTGACGTATGGTCCCTGAGGGCTCATTATGGCTGGTTTGTACGGCTGCTGGTTCCTGGCTAGTACATACTGCGATAAATGTAGACGTGACGGGTCCAGCTAAGTGAGACATTGAAGTAGGCTCTGAGTGTTTCAACTTTCTCCGGCGTGATGGAACTTACTGGACTGGGAATTTGTTGTGGTCTTTGGTGATAGGAAAAGTATCTATATAGTCATAAAGTTTAGTTTCATGCAATGTAGAAAACGATTGTAGAGCACATGCGTGGATTTTTTTTATAAATTCTATGTGAGCCCCATATTGTCGATTCTTGTCCGTTAATGAGGCTCAATTTACAGGTACTGCCTGATGTAGACATGGATGGTTTGGATTGGCGGTCGCTCTGTATCCACACTAGAGCATACAATAACAGCAACTCTACGGTGCTCTGTCTGTAGTGCTCTTATCCATTCTTGTTCGATTCAGGAAACTGTTACATGATAACGCTGAAACCTGTCTTTAAACACGTCTCATTTTCGAAAGATATCTGAAATCGAAGTGCTGTGTAAGACGATGACGTATATGGACGGAGTTGAATGCAGTGCAGACGTTTTGATTAATTTCTGTGGTTGATCTTGTATTTAACATTTATGAAATTTGTAAATGTGTTTGGCTTGGGGTTGTGTTAGCAAATTAACATTATCATCATATCCGATTTCATCATTTGTTCATAATAGTACTAGACGTTTAGCATGCATAATAGGTATGATAGTGTTGGGTAGATCAAGTGTATTTGTTTGTTCGTTGTACAGGTGTGTTGAAGTCGACTGGTAGTCGGCCGATGATATCACTGAATGGCAAGATGCTGCAGGATGTTGTGGAACAGCTGAGAAGATCACCGGCCGGACTCGACTCCACACTCGCTAGAATGATCCCTTGCGGTGTCGCCTTTCATCACGCGGGTAACGCGATGTTTGTGCTCGCTAAAAATATCACGTTTGACAATGACTTTCGTTGCTGGATATCGTACAGAAGTTTTTGTTATTGCTCAGTTGGTTGGTTGAAAATCTCGAATTACTTTTGCTATTGTATCCGAGATGAGTGGGCAGATTTGTTTATTAGGATTTTAAACTGAATATATGTTGTTTGTGATTTGAAATTTATCAAAATTCTGTTCATTACATTGTTTCAATTTTGATGTAATATTGAAAATTAATTTCTTATATTCAAGTAATTTCTCGTATGATAGTGTTATAGTTGTAAGTATATTTTGTGCTTACATGGACGCGTGTCTCACCTTTTGTTGAGTTGAATCATGACGTGATCGTCTGTGTAGGTCTGACGTTTGACGAAAGGGACATCATAGAAGGTGCGTTCAGGCTCGGAGCCTTGAAGGTTCTCGTTGCGACCTCGACCTTGTCATCGGGGGTCAACCTGCCTGCAAGGAGGGTGATCGTACGGACGCCTATGTTCCACGGGGCGGTGATAGACACCCTTGTGTACAAGCAGATGATTGGACGAGCTGGTAGAAAGGGCGTCGACACAAAAGGTATTCTACTCAGATTACTTGTATAGACAGATTTACTGAAAGGATTTTGTTTCACTTTTGTTTATGATCCTTTCTGTGCTGTTTATTGCAGGAATTTCTAAATATCTGCTGTTTGAGTTTCTCTAGCACTGCTTGGTAAACTGTTTCCTCTTTCGAAGCAAGTGCGTGAAATGTTGCAGTTAAGCAGTGTTCGTATGCTTGCGCTGCATCTTTCAGTTGTATCAAGGAAAGATTGGTTGAAATCTAAATTGTACAAAGATGGAAATAAGCATAAAATAATTATAAATTACATGGCAGTCTGAATTATGTGTATTGTGCAAAGTAGTCTTTTTTACCATGTTACAATAAACCATGTTAATTTTATCTTGAAGATAAAAGCTATATTTCTCTCAGCAGTTAATATGTCTATAGTGTGCATGTAGGCCAAACAACGGCTGTCATTATGACTGGATATGTGTATGCCGTGCATTCTGCTAAGCTGCTGTCATTATGACTTTATATGTCTATGCCGTGCATTCTGCTAAGCTGCTGTCATTATGACTGGATATGTCTATAGTGTGCATGCAGGCCAAGCAGCTGCTGTCATTAGGACTGGATATGTCTATAGTGTGCATGCAGGCCAAGCAGCTGCTGTCATTATGTATTGTGCAAACTTTCTCTCTGTCTCTCTGACAGGTGAGAGCGTGCTGGTGTGCAAGACTAACGAGAGAAAACTAGCCGAGTCTCTGCTGGTGTCAGAGCTGCCTCCAGTCAGCAGTTGTCTGTTTGTAGACACGAGTCGTGGTCTGACTTCCAGCATGAAGAGAGCTATACTAGAGGTACATAGAGACTTATAGTCTTTCTGTCTATCTGTCTGTCTGTCACTGTCTGTCTGTCTGTCTGTCTGTGTGTCTGTCTTTCTGCCCCTCTGTCACCCCCTCTGTCTCCCTATTAGTCTGTCTGTTTGTCTCTTAGTCTCTCTGTTTCTGTGTTGGTTTATTGGCTATCTGTATATCTCTGTTATTCTTGAAAACAACATTCTTTTATCCCGTACCTGTAAACTGTGAACATACTTAGTTTAAATTTTGCTTAAATTATCACAGCGTAACCTGTTTACATTGTCACCTTGTCCTTTGTCTGTCTCCCTGTCTCCCTGCATTCCCAGTTCCTGTCTGCCTGTTTGTCTTTCTGTTTGTCTGTCTGTTTGTATGTCATCTTACATCGCTGGACCCTCTCTGTCTTTCTGTCTGTCCATCTTATTGCCTACCTGGGTCTGTCTGTCTCTGTCTGTCTGTCTTATTGCCTACCTGGGTCTGTCTGTCTGTCTGTCTGTCTTATTGCCTACCTGGGTCTGTCTGTCTCTCTGTCTGTCTGTCTTATTGCCTACCTGGGTCTGTCTGTATGTCTTTCTGTCTGTCTATCTTATTGCCTTCCTGCGTCTGTCTGTCTTTTTGTCTGTCTATCTTATTGCCTACCTGGGTCTGTCTGTCTCTCTGTCTGTCTGTCTGTCTATCATCCTGCATGTCTCTCTCTGTATGTTGTGATAGATTGTAGTGAGCAAGATAGCGAGCAGTCCCCAGGAAGTGAGCCTGTATGCTCGCTGCACTCTGCTCGCCGCCTCCCTACACACGGATGACATCAGCTCCCCTGAGGATGACTCGTCGAGTGACACGGCGGCTGTTGGCATGGAGCCGGCGACAACTTCTGACGGCTCTGTGACTTCCGGAGCAAAGAACGATGGAGCGATTGAGAAGTGTATCAAGTACTTGCTGGATCAGGAGTTCATCAGTCTATGCTGCAAGACTCATCAAGGTGAGTTCCTTGGCAGCAAGTATGCTTGATTTCATTGCTTATACAGCTTGGAGGTACTTTAACCTATCATGGAACTTATAATAGTTATCACATGGCATTGTGATTGACTACAATTTGTTGAAGGACCTCGAGTTGAATTGTTAACATTAAGATGCTTCCAGGATTTGTTATTGAAAGTGCAGTGTGATCTACATTTGATTGTGAGAATTATCTGTGGCTGGGCAATGTAATGTTTCCCAACCACAGATGAGTGATGTTTACAAGATGTTTGTTTTTGTCTACTTGATGTTTTATCTAGTGAAACTTGTGTCGACCATAATCTCTTCTGTATTTTTAAAAATAAATTCTCCACGAGTATGTATTGTTCATCTATGTGCATCTTCGTTAGTCTTGATCAAATAATTTTGATCCTAGTTTCCTGTTCATCATCTTGTTTCCTTTTATAGACTCGGATATGTAAAGTTACTATTATGTGATTTCTCAATGTATATCTAATTCAGATCTGTGTATATTCTTCAGATGGCGTGAGTCAACAAGCCTATGTTGCTACTCAGCTCGGCACGGCCGTTGTGTCCTCGGGTCTCTCCCCCGACGAAGGTCTTTCTGTCTTCATGGAACTACAGAAAGCACGACGCTGCTTTGTGCTCGAAAATGAACTGCACATTATCTACCTGGTAA
>JAQFYQ010003420.1:0-10688 GCA_034694885.1 Buchholzia appendiculata
TGTCATACTTTGTTGTGTCATACTTTGCTTTGTCATACTTTGCTGTGTCATACTTTGTTGTGTCATACTTTGCTGTGTCATACTTTGTTGTGTCACACTTAGCTGTGTCATACTTTGTTGTGTCATACTTTGCTTTGTCATACTTTGCTGTGTCATACTTTGTTGTGTCATACTTTGCTGTGACATACTTTGTTGTATGCCACTTCGCTGGTTAGGGTGTCCTGTGCCATATGCTTGGTGTGTGAGATTCAAACTTGTGCTTACTGTGTATTCTGAGATTTTCAGTTTTTTAATGAAATCAATTCGCTTTGTGCCTGCGCCTACTGTGACGACTACTAAGACCTACTGTTTCTTTTCTACTTCAGGAATGTTCGGAATGATTGTGGTCGGGGTCTTGTTGACGCCGATGTACTACATTCCGGCGAGCAAACCTTTCTCCAACGATCCTGAGGGACGTATGGAGAACGTCTTTGATGCCGTGGCGATGATGCGGCAGAACTGGCACATCCTTGTCGGCATCATTGGTAAGCAATCTGACTGAGGTTGAATAGGCGATTGAATACCCAAGACAGTATTGTTACCTTATCAAATTTAATTAGCATTTAATGAAAGCCAATTTTGATTATAGTCCTCCCCATTTCGTCTCCCAGTGTCAGTTTCTAGCATTCCACTGAACGGTAATTATCTCTGGTTTTGGCGCTCCAAGTTCTGTTGTCTATGAGCATTTGTGTTTTTATTACTATGTTCATTCGCCGGACACTTGCTGTTATTAGGAAAATCTAGATTTATTGTGAATGTTTTAATAGTTTGAAGGTATTTCAGATCAGTCCTTGAGTTAAGCTATACATCTGACTCTGTGTAAGTGGGGGGGGGGCGGGGGGGAGGGGATTTTGTGATGAAAAGCTTCTAGACAAATTCGTGAATTGAATGTTTTTTAACCTTTTGGTGACAAAATGTTTTGAAGCTAGAAAGGCCACAAAACTTCATTATCATGTGGGTGTAGGTTTTTAATGCCGAGTGTCGAGCTATTTTGTGGTGTTTTTCGATAGCATTCTATTGCAAATGTAATTGTTTATATTGTATAAAATATGTGCAGAGCTCTTTGAGCTGCAACCATAGAGAAATAATTAATTTGATTCCTGTAAGACTTTTGTCAGCGTAATTTTCATCATGTTAAATTGGATTATTACAGTTCTTGCTTTCTTTATTATTTTGGTAGATTCTGTGGTCTGTTGAAGGTTGCATGATGAGAGCTTTAAGAAGTAGGTACGACAGATTCTGTTCCTTGATGTCAATGTTGTGATGTCTTGTAGGCGGGATATTCAGTATTGCGTTCTTCAACTTCTGTGGCATCACGATCACGAAGGAGATCAGCGGTACAACGAGGATGGTCCTCGACTCTGGGAGGACACTCGTCATCTGGGTGTTCTCCCTCGCGGTCCACTGGCAACCGTTCAACTACAGGTCCTTTCTCATGCAGCTCGCAGGGTTTGTGCTGCTAGTGTCTGGCATGTGTATCTACAACGATCTAGTCTTCGCTCCTTTGCTGCGTCGCAGAGGTTTGATCAGAGAGACGCCGGCCGATGTACGTCGGGACGACTTCGACGGTCCGTACGTGCCTCGTAAGTACTCCACAGCACGATAAGGTTCAGTTGAAGTCTGGGCCGTATTTAAGGAGGGGGGGGTTATGAGACTTTATTTTGAGCTCAAACCCCCCTCAAATGAAAATTGAGATAAAGATCGTCTCATTTTTTAAACTCTCACAAATGAAAGCCTTTCTATGGCCCTGGTTGAAGTATGAAGCTCAACTTTGAGACAAAGTTGATAATTAAATTATGATTATCAACATTTATATATATAATTATGTAAATTGTTGTATAATTATATATTATTATAATTATTGATAGCTCAGTGATGACAGACATCTTGTGAATGCGATTAGTAGACTAATGAGCGGGTGATGATAATGATGAAGATTGATAGAGAAGCAGGTTTGTAGGTTTTGCAAGTCGGTCTTTATTAAACAGAGTGTCGTTAGATTTGATGTGGTACTTGTGCATGATTGGACGAAGGTCGGCAAATTGTCTGATTGTTAACCGCGGATATGTAAATATAATTGCATTAAATTATCAAGTAGTGGAATGTTAGTATTTGAATCTTTGATAAATGTTCTTCTAACTGTACACGAAATGAATGAATTTATGCATACACTGTAGTTACAATCTATTTATTTCAAATGTTTTCGATTGGCTGACTCACACAGGAGCACAAGATAACAATGACAACATTTAGTTCAAATTTAATGAATCAGTTTCTTTATGTTAATATTTTGTACTAAATTTACAATGCTCTTGTTTTGCAAGTTCTGCAATCAGCAATATGAACAATGATCTAATCTTGCAGAGATGAAGGCCTTAGCAAGGCCAGTATTGCTAAGTCTGTAGTTTGTCATGTCATATTTCTATCCATTCATTGTTGTTAGGTCGGTCGGAGGACGGTGATGACGACGATGAGATGTTGCCGGCAGACAGACGTCAGAACGGTACCGGGGCCCAACACACGGACGCTGATACAGCTCTGCTGATACCAGGCAACGAAAGATCTTAGTTCTCCTGGGAACTCAAGCGGAACAAATGCGTCGTCATGGTTATGGACTACAGATCATACTGGTCTCAAACGTCTCTGTATATTCAAACATTGATATGAAAGAAAGATGTGCGAGTGTGGATGTGAGTGTGTAACAAGAGCCAAATGTGTCGTAGTGTATAAGCAGGGCATTAGAGTTCTGTAGGGAGGTGTAAGCAGAGCATTAGGGTTCTGTAGGGTGGTGTAAGCAGAGAATTAGAGTTCTGTAGGGTGGTGTAAGCAGAGCATTAGAGTTCTGTAGGGTGGTGTAAGCAGAGCATTAGAGTTCTGTAGGGTGGTGTAAGCAGAGCATTAGAATTCTGTAGGGTCGAGTCTATGAATTAGGCAATCGTAGCGACAAAGATCTGTGAAGGAGATTGGATTGAAGTTGACGATTTTATTATTATTTTAATTCAAGAAGAACACTTGACGCTTTTACTTATAGGCTTGTCTCTCTCTGCCGAGAATGTGAATTGCATTTGAACAACATTGCCTGTATTAATTCTGTCTGTACTTGTTTGCAACTAACGTTCATATACTGTATTATATTTGGCTTTATCGATTGCTGTGTAGTCTCGTATGTTGTTCGGATATTTGCTTTGTCATCTACTTGTGTGCAAAGAGGAATTGTGAATCTATTTATCTGTGTAAAATGAGTTTTAACATTAATATATGTATGAAATATGATTTTGTGCATGAATATCTATATGATTGTATCTGTATTAATGTGATCAGGAGTGTTAGTTAAATTGGTGCATTGTTTTATTGTTGCTTTGAATGTCAATTGCAACGACTGGTATTTGTCTCGGTTTTGATTTATAACCGTCTCAAACGAGTGGGTACAGGGTGAGCTAACGACCAGAGTGAACTATTTCATTAGTAATAATTTGCTATTTTTCTGGACATTCTGGACTATTTCTCTGTTTGAGTAATAATTTGCTATTTCAAATACCGTTTAATTAATTTTCATTGCTAGATATTTTGTTAGCAGCAAAACTAAAAACTAATAAAGAAACATAAAGATACTTGTTTCTTTGTTTCTTTATTTACTTTTCTTGATTTACTTTTCTATTGGTCTTTCTTTCCATTTGAACTTTCTTTCTAGAAGCAGAAGTTTGGTGTAATGAAACATTGGTAGGTGAGATATTGGTAGATATTGGTTGAAACATTTAAGAGAGATATTGGTATTTGAGATTTGTAACTTGCAAATCGTACATCTTTTAGATCAGAGTAGCTCTATGTTTAACGATCAAAGAGGATACTGTAGCTATTTTAAAAGTGGATGTAGCATGCAATGCTTTATGCTGGGTGACTCTGTAGCAACAAGAACGTTTCGGCGTAAGCGATTAGCTACGGATGGTGCACTAGCCAGAAGCAGCTATGAACAGTGATAGAAATGTTGGTGCTAATGTTGTTAGTGAAATCATTCTTTGCAATGTTAGTTCTCTTTGATGTGTCCTTTTAGCTGGGAAGAAATAAGCAGACGATAATAATGTATGCAGGGTTGCATTTAATATGTTTTGATGTAATAAAATGTAACTGAAGTTGCTGGGATGATATAATGCATAGATATGGTATGACATACAAAATATATGCTTAAAGGTTTGCTATTTGGCCCGCTGTACATACTTTGTCGATTTATATGGTTGTCAGTGTATGTGTGTTGTGTTTATTTCACTGTTAACGTCTTGTGTTTATTCAGAAGTTGATCTGTCTAAGTTTATATGTGAGCGATGCGCTTGTGCAATGTGTAGCCCAGGATGTATAAAACTTGTTTGAGCGATGCGATTCTGTGCACGACATCTTGTGCTTACGCTCTTGTGATGTACAATGTGCATTGTGAGAGAGAGAGAGAGAGAGAGAGAGAGAGAGGAGGGAGGAAAGGAGTACGAGCCATCATCGTCATTTTTCATTCAGACTGGCATTCTCAGTGCAGTCTCCAGGACTTGCTCTACGCATGATTATTTATCAAAAAAATTTCTGCACATCGTATGCTTGATGCATGAGCTCTGCATAGCGTATGCTTGCTGCATGAACTCTGCATAGCGTATGCTTGCTGCATGAACTCTGCATAGCGTATGCTTGATGCATGAACTCTGCACAGCGTATGCTTGATGCATGAACTCTGCACAGCGTATGCTTGATGCATGAACTCTGCACAGCGTATGCTTGATGCCTGTGACATTCTGTATTTGACTGTATAGTTAATGTGAATGAGCAAAGGATTTTTTAATATCGACTCTGTTTTAGGTTTACTTGTTAAGTAGACCTAGTTTTTCTTTGTTAGGGTTGTTTTAAATTGGTTGTCATAAATTTGTATTTTTTATTATGAAAATGTTACATGTTTTATTTAGTTTATTATATCTTCATACATTTTACTATGTTTGTTTCACGTTTTATTTGTAGACGGTACTTGATTCTTAAAATGCTTTTATTGATCATGATAATTGTTGCATCTTATGTATTGGATGATTTAAATACATTTTATCACAGTAACTGTGTGATAAAATGTAATATTTGATTCTTAGCTTAGTGTAGTGATGTAGTCAAGGCATTTTTCTCAAGTCAAGACCAAGGCTTTTTTGCCAAGGCAAGACATTTGACAAATTGGTCAAGGCAAGGCAGTAGAGTGCCTCAAGGCAGCCTTGAGGCAAGGCATCAAGGCCATGGACTACATCACTGGTTTAGCGCAAGGTATTTTGTGTCGAGTGCCATTGAAAGATATGTCTCTGAGTGTTTTACATTATATATATATACATCATTGCTCTCTTTGACGATTGATTCATTTTAAATTCTTATATACCAGTGTACTATCTTTTTATTGTAGGACTTTGAATCATGCTGTTCATCATGTTGCTGTTCTTGACTATTGATTATAGGCTTATTTTCTTAGGAATTATTCAGCATAGGCCCATATATTGATCATGCGAATTTTTATAAATGCATTGTAATGATATGTGTGTGCTATGTGTATTCAGTGTAAGTTGATTTTGTGTGAGATGCATGTCCACTGTCTATTCTGTCATGCGTGGAGGGAGGATGGACATGGCGAGATCATTCTTGTGTTTAAATAAACTGTCTTGAATTTGGTGATCAGTTGTGTTGCTGTCTATTCTTGGATCTGATTTCATTTGAGTGATTTGTGAAAGTTGACCAGTTAGTAGTTTATTTTCATTAACTAAAAATGAGAGAAGAACCAACGAGAGTATCAAACAGAAAAATGAGGTTAGCAGTCTAGCATCATGTTGGTAGGGTGAAATATTTACAATAGGTAATAACTAATGAATTGTTTCGTAACTGATGATAATGTTACGTCTGCTGTCCGATATTTGTGAGAAAATGATGGCTGCCAGAGAGGTAGTACAACCTATCGAGCTGGCTGCCACCAATCAGCAGAACCATTTGACCTATGATTTTGGCCAGAGGTTTTTGAAGTTAAGTGCGTAGTAGCATTTGAAACAGTACAGAGTGGGTTCCACAAATGGTTAGTTTTTTTAACTATGACAGAAGTTTTTAAATAGAAATTATATTACTTCCTTTTTTAGATAGTTTTATTGCAACCTTTATTGATGATATTTGTTTAGTATTGGAACCATTTGACCTGTGATTTTGTAATTATTAGCTTAGGTGCATTAGAAGTGCATCCTACATTTACTTATAAAACTAGTTTATTGCGAAATTTGTCTACACAATAACGATTACCTTTTTTTTTTGAAAGTTTTATTGTTCATTTATTGATGTTTATCCCCTTATACTAATTTGTGTCTTCACCTGCGGGTCATAGAACGTTCAGACTTATGCTGGGCATTAGACCATTAGACTTTGGGTCAAAGGTCGTTGTTGTTGTTTGTCTCTTCCATCCTATCATCCGTCAAGCTGGGGCCCGGTTGTTCCGCCTTCGGCTGCCGACAGGGCGTCCTCCCACAGCTGAAGTAGATCAGCCACAGGGTTTTGCCACAGATCCAGGGTTCCAGATTGGTTTTTACTGAGTGGCATGAGAAGAGGTGTGAGGTGTCGTGGATGTGGGTATTGCAGAGTGGGCAGAGAGGTGATGGATGAGCTTGTGGGTTGATTTTGTGAAGGTATGAGTGAAGGAATGGTGATTTGTTGGTTCGGAGTTGTGCGAGTGTTCGTCTGGTTTGGAGGGTTAGGGTCTCCTCTCTTGTTTATGGTTGGTGGCTGTTGTGATATTAGTTTATTGGGTTGTTGTGTTTGAAGGTATTGCTGACCAGATTTGGTATGTATTGTTTTGAGGTTCAGTTTGATCGAGTCTGTTGTGATTGGTGTAGTGTTTTTAGGATATCGATGGTGTATTGGTATTCAATATTCCCATATATTGAAGATGGCTCTTTTCGTCTTTCTTGGGCATTTTCAATTTATGATTAGTTCATGGAGTGGGTGTGTGTGATGTTGGGCTTTTTGTCTGAGTTGAGAGGCGTGGAGTTTGAGATGGTTTGCAAGAGGGAGAGTGTCAGTTTCAGTTCAGAGGTCGTTCTGTCCTGTGATACGAACCTTTAGGATCTTTTCGTCATTAGTTGTATAAATTAATGACGCTCGTTGAGACACAATATTCTTGCATTTTATATTTACAGCATCTCGTACACGGTGGATTGAAGTCAAAACGAAATTATTTTTGGTGAAAAATCAGTTACATGTCTTGTAGCAGTTATTTGTTTACATCAGACTTAATGCATTTAGCCTATCATTAAGTCTGATGTATTTTACCAAGAGCACTTTCAGCTAGGGAAAACAGTGCGAATAAAGGCGGTGTATGACATTGTAATTGTATGAATAAGCTGTGAGTGAATTCAAATAAAATGGCCTTGTTGCACTTTACATGCTGGAGGACGTGTGGCGAAGTTGGACTACCACTTGAATTTACGTTGGCAGAACTAGGGGAGGGTGGCGAGTTTTCCTTGAAACATTTTAAAGAGAGGATTGACGAAGGTCATTTCGAACATTTCTGACGAGCGGTAAGGCTGTGGCAGGGAATTTACGATGACGTTAGCTTTTAAACAAATCAATGCTCACCCGCATTTTTGGTACTGTAACATTTATGTTACATTGCAACGTTATATCATCAACACGTAGGTGCTACATTGGCATTGGCCCGCCGGTGCTTGTTTGTTATAGGATTACCAACAAATATCTATAGCTTTCTACAGCAGTGTTGTATAGGGTTTATGGGGTTCAAGGTAGGGTTTATAGGGTTATAATGATTAGGGTTAGGGCGACAATTTAATTATTTTAAAAATTTTGGTTGTCGTATAAAAAAGATGTATACCGGTATGCCGCCTTGCAGAGCGCTACTATGGGCGGGGTGGCCGAGTCCCATTATCAAAAGTTATATTACAGTTGCATGATTTGAAAAGTTGTGCCTCCCAGCTTGTCACATAAAGCCTACATTTGGTACTTCCATGCACCGAAACATTTAGAAATGTATATCCCCCATGCAATGAATGACTTTTTTCCTCGTATTATGCCACACGTATTATTATTGTGTGTGGATGTAATGGGGACCCGAGGGCTCTGCTCTTCACCTCATCGCTCCTGAGATCCTTAATTCTATTTTGTTCTTTCCAAACCATGTAAATCAGAATATAAACAGCACCACCCCCCCCCCTCCGTCTTATCTTCATCTACATTTGCACCACTGCATACTACTCTACTTATACTTCACGGTTCAGTTGCCAGCTGTTAGCTTTATATTTATTCAGTGGCTTGAAACTCGATTCATCCTGTGTAAGCCGACAATGATAATTCGATTTACTTTTTATGTATTTACTTCAGCTGCATTAAGTTTAGTAGTTTATAAAAACGACCAGGCCGCTCTAAAGTCGCTTAGCATGCTTGGCTGCGTTTAATGTCCGTGTCATCGGATTTGATGATGCCGATGTCTATTAATTTTTAATAGCTATGAGGCAAAGACACCGGTATATAAATACATTTGTAGGTATATTACAACCTGGTTACATAAAATATGTAATATTCCAATACAGGTAGGTCTACACTAGTTGTGATCACGTCAGCTGAATGGAACGCATGGGAATCGCAACATTCTGCAGACTAATAGAGTTTTCAGGAAAATGAAAATGTAAACAGTTTCTGAAGCTAATTTTAGTAACAAGACGCTACATCTTAGACTATACGTCGACCAGATACAGGCTTTCGTTGGTTGGTAAGACTATCGTTGGCTAGTCAAATCAGTTTCACTAGTTTGTGAGATACGGTGGATTGCGTGGTCAGGTTTCATCGTCAGGTTTCATGGTCAGGTTTCGCTGGTCAGTGAGTGGGCACAGTTTCGGTGCTTATTTAGATACATTTCGTAATTGTTTTTTCAGAAAGTTGTAAGGTAAATATATATTTGCAGATATTAGTAAGCAGTGGTAAGTCTAGTTAGCGTTGCATTGATACTTGTAACAGACCCGACACCGGTACGGCTTAGCCAGTGGTGCAGTCGTAGGGTATATTGGGTATACGGAGTATATCTACAGCAAATTATTTATAAGCACAGTATACCCACTTTATACAGAGTATACGTACAGAAAATTTAATAGTATACCCACAGTATACCCACTGCTTTTCTATACACCACTGGGCTTAGCTGCTTAGAATATTACTGTTCATGCATTTTATGCTGCATGTTTTACATTTTTAGCAGGATTACATCGCCCTGCTATCAAGACGTAGGGTTATCAGTCAGGTGGAACTAATTCTGATTTGAAACACAATTACGACGGTGTTGCACACGACACTCTTCAAGCGAATATCCTCTTCTTCAATATACTTAGAAATTATAGTTACTAACTTGCTAGTAACTGATGAGAACCATATGCACATTTATAATTTTTAAACCATCATCTGCTGACGATACCGTTTTTGTCTTTGTTACCTTATTTTCATGTCTTCAGGTAAGACCTATCATATACAAAAGGTTAATTTGCAAGCTAAACAATTGCCTGCGAAATTCGACGATGATTAATTAATGCTTGGGGAGAGTGAAAATCTGGTGTCATGGAATGATACCTAAAACTGAATGCGGACATTGTGTTTGAATCCGGATATAAATGTTGCTATTTGGGTGACAAATGAGTGCTGGAAGTTGGTGTGGAACAAGCAGCTAAAATGATGGTGAATTTGAAATGTGCTTTGTCCAAGTTCAAGGAACTTTCGCCTATTAATCCTTTTGAAGGAACGTATCGTTTAAGTTGAAATGAATACTTTACAAAGCATGTGTCCAGACTCCAGAGTGTAGTGATTTACGGAAGTTAAACGTGGCCTAGCAGCTGTCGCGTAGTCAACGTCGCTGCAGATATGTGTTTGGAGAGAACATGATGGCAAGGTGGATGTGCAAGGTGGATGTGCAGGTTCTCTGACAAAAATTGACTGAAAACTAGTAATGGCTAACTGAAAGGTTGAGCATCTCTAATAGTATGGTGATTTTGTCAGACACGGTACAGCTCGGATTAGGTGGCTTAGACCGCGTCCCGATATAATGTCACCAACCAGAATGTAGCCCGACTAAATATCCCGGTCTAAATGTCGCCTACAATAATGTCGCCCTACAATAATGTCGCCATGCAATAATGGCGCCATGCAATAATGTCGCCATACAATAATGTCGCCATACAATAATGTCGAACACACAATAATGTCGCCATACAATAATGTCACCATACAATAATGTCGCCATGCAATAATGTCGTCATACAATAATAATAATGTCGCTAGGATACAATTTCTCCATACAATGTCAATTTTGCACTTTGAACCTGTACTGCTCAAATATCATATTCATTCAAAGTCCTTTTAGACTACCTGCGAGGCATTGCTCACAGCGTACAATTAAATCCATACACTTATGCAACGTTTCCGTATTAAATAAGCAGAATTTAAAAATATACAATGAAACGATCGTACGTATTTTATATGGTTACAATGAATACTACATTATGAACTACATTAAAAGGTGATTTTATCGAATGATGCATTAAAAGACGCAAACATATGTAGATAATTATATTGTAAGCGTATTGAAACGACGTTGATTAAATTATATTTCA
>JAQFYQ010003421.1:0-10687 GCA_034694885.1 Buchholzia appendiculata
TTTGACCGTCGCCACCCCCTCCCCCCCGCTCGTCGGAAATTTTTTGGACCATCGCCACCCCCCTCCCCCGCTCGTCAGATCGTCCGACCCCCCCACCTGGTTTTGGACAAATCCCACACTGCCCCCGTCAAAGCAAGCACTGCTGTTCTGCATTTGGTTAGGACACAGGTTCCCTCGACTAATGTCATCTGTACGTGACGGTCTGTAATAAACCGGTCACAGTTCGTTGAACTTACATATACACTCAGCAGGGCTTTACAGTTGTCAAATATTTGATTTGGCTATTCTGTTTTCAAGCATTGATAAGATTACAGAATCGCAAACAGAGCTTCTATTTACTGACAGCGAGAACATTTTATGCTGTTATCTTTTTGACAAGGTGCAGCTGCGCTGTGAGAATCAAAACAACCATACGTCGTGTTGTAGCTGGTGCAGCAATGTACTGCCGACCGGTGCCACCGGTCAGATTCCGAGTCAAGTTCAAAGAACTCATCGTTGAAAGTTTTTGCTCTATGTGCGCACAGATTAAACCAAAAGTCCATATGTACTTGCTCTTCAAAATCCATAATAATCTACATATTCACCAGAAATAACCAGATTTAACGCACCGAGGATTTTACAACTCATCAAACAGATCTCAATGTGAAATTTACAAACCATAGGTATTTGTAGAATGGCCCGAAAGAGTAGATAAAATTAAACTCAGTAAGACTTATTATAAAGTGTCTATTCCATCAAAAGCTTGAGATTAAGATCACGTTAGAAGTACAATAGGTCAATTACACAAATCCAAACGTTTCCGAGGTTTAGACTTTAATTCTCTCTGGTTTAGAGGTATTTTGACATCTATTTTACCATAGTTTTACCACAAGTCAGACAGCAAATTACTTGTTAACATCAGTGAATTGAGATAGGGCTTGTGGTAGAAAGGATGCAGAGTCATCTGTAGTGATCTCGGTTTGGCCAACGCTCGAGGCCTATTTCCATGGCCTCGTTATTCAGGCAATCTACATCCAAGGACAGCGATACAGTGATTCCCCTAGTGACGTCATCGAGATAACTAATTCTTAGCTGATATTCACATTTAGACAACAATGATTGAAGACCTAGGCAGAAGAGCAGAGGTCTGACCTGATCGCCTTGCTGAATTCCTACGTCTGATATAATTATTTCTTCCGCATATGAGAGACGAGTCAGCGAGGTGTATAATGAGTGTACGTAGTTGTACACATCCGGTAGTGTTGAGTGAACAGCTTCCAGTATTGCACCGTCTCTGGATCACCATTCATTGTGACCAAATTGACCAGTGACGTCGTTACTGTGAAAAGTATGGTGGCTAGATTGATTTTGCATCATAATCATGTCCTAAACACGCTGAGCTGTTACCGAAGGTTCCTTAAACGATACCTGAGGAAATGATTCGTCTGGAGGTGGCACGAGACGACAGTCAGATTGAATGCAAGGGTGTTTTTCATGAAACGTCTACAGGGTAGCGGACGAAGGCGAATTAGAGTAAACACTTGTGACCAACAAAAGTATCGGACCCATTATACGATAGTTATTTTTTTGATACAGGTAAAAGAGTGCCCTTTATCTGTCGATCCCGTTCTACGTGCTGAATTCCGCTTAATTCTGAGTAGTCGAAATCCACAGGTCGCTTGGAAAATCTGCAAATCACCAACTGAAAATATTTGTGAGATTTTGTTATCATTTTATTGCAGCTTTCTATGCCCCAAGTAATGCGTTCCTCGAAGCATTTATTATCATTAAAATGGCACTTGAATATTGCTGGGATGGCTAACTCTCGGTGTCTTCAGAGGGGCGATGAAGCTCCCTTGGAAACAAATGCAATTGAAACGCTTTATAATTATTAATGTTATTAATTTTTGTTTCAATATTAATTATTTATGTTATTCACAATACTCTTTTATTATACAACTAAACAGTTATTTTTTATTAACATATAAGAATCACATACAGAACAATAAGCTCCACAAAAATGCTCTCCTCTACACTTAGAGCGACAAACATTTGCTCGAAGTGTAGAGACAACAACAGTGAAACAATAGCAAGCTGTCAGACTTTAAGAGTCTAGATCACTTAGTCGATTTAAACAGAACAGTCAACAAAAAGAGTGGGCGACATAGATGAAGGGACAGAATTCTCAACTAATTAACCCTGGGACTACCGCTGGGGTCATTTCTGACCCCAAGCAATGTTTGAGCTAACACTACGCAGAGGCCTGAAATCTCAGGGGCCTAAATTTTTATGACTTTATAGCACCATACCCCCTATACCGAAAAACAAGCTTCTAAAAAATGTTCCTCTACCAGGTGGCAGGTGAGGGTCAATACCACCACCTGATACCGGTGGGGTCAAAAATGACCCCAGTCATTTAAAACAAAATGACCATGATATAACGGTAATAATTTCTACCATTTACCACAGCAATGAATATGGCAATGGCACACAGCGTTAGACATTGTTTCAGAGCACTGAAAATGTTTGTTCAACAATAATCTGGATTGCCTGGATTATATTTCAAGATGGCAGCACGTCAGCGTTTTATGGCTGTGCAAGAGCGAGATATTTGATTGAAAAGTCAAAGCGACGAGGACTGTTGTGATTATAATGAGAAGGATGAAATGGAGCATGGTGATTCAAGCTATAATTATGATCCTCCAATCAATCTGCTGCCGGAAGTTCGAGTGAAAGTCAAGGTGATGATGGTAATCATGCGAGCCATAACGATGATAATAGTGCGCAAAGTGCTGCACAAGAGCGCACAATCATCACGAGAAAGTGATGTAGATGAGAAAGGTTGTAGGCCTACATGATATTGTTTCGTTGCCTAAAGGATAAGAAGGTAACCTGGCATTCTACCCCGTTGCTTGATTTCCAAGGAAGACGCGTAACGGCCAATGTAGTGTACATCAATTCTGGTCCAACTCGATGTGCATTGAGATATGTCGGTACTCCCGGAAGAGACTGAAAAACTAGCATCAGTTCCAGATGTATTTCTTATGTGGGTGATGACATTAGAAGATGCTCCCTTTGAGAATATCTTTTGCGATGAAAAGGATCTCACCCAGGCTTTCATGAACATTATCCTTTCGAGCAGTATATCTTTGCAAGCCCGGTAAAGATGGTATCAAGTTCTGGATGCTGAGTGACAGCCAAACGTCACATGTTTGTCGTCTTCAGTTTATATTGGTCATCAGGGAGATGCCAGAGAAACCACCTAAAGCAAGCACGTGGTTACTGATCTGTGCACAAGCTTGAAAAGAACGAGTTCAAATGTGACATGCGACAATGTTATCACGATTATGAATCTACTCCAGCCGCTGAAGAAGGACAGCATCACAGTTTTTGGCACCATCAACCTTGTTGAGCTGCCTCCTGAGCTGCCTCCTGAGTAACATGCGAGTCTTTTATTACATTGCTGAAGCTAATGCAAATGAGTAGTCAACCATGAATATTGACTATAACGATACCAGAGGAAGAGTCGATACTTCGAATCAAATGGTGCGAACATATACATGCAAGCGAATGACAAGAATGCGATTGTCGATTGCCTTCTTCAGGAACATGCTCATCAGCAGTGCTCTCGATGCTAACATCATTTCGACACTCATCAACCCAGAATGGAATCACAAAAAACTCACAAAAGACGTATCTTTATTGAAGAGTGAAGTGAAGACTCTTCGTCCAAGAATTTAATTGATCCAGCTGAACCAGAGGATCGTGCTCTTGCTCAATTTCCGAATACAGGAAAGCTATCATCCGGTGTTCACAGTGCATGTAACATGCACGAAAGGACGTTGTTCATGACTTGTTCTACTAAATGAACTAGTATGTGCCACAGTTAGGGACGTAGTTATAGCTTGATAAAAATAAACAGTAGATAGTTTGAACAAAAGCTTTGATTTGAATATTATTGTAGTGCTCGTATAAAGGGACTTCTTGGGTGCAATCAAGCGTGAACAATTAACCACCAATAAGTTCAAATGAGACATTGATGTCATTCCTGATGCAGAAAATGTTGCTCGACAACTGTGATACTGTTTTGGATATAACGGAGTAGTTATTTTGAAGCAAATGTAGTATTAACAAGTTGGGGTCACTTTTGACCCCAATGGTATCAAGTGTAACAACAAAATCCGGTAATCCCAGGGTTAAAAGTCACTGGATGCCTTTTTTCTGCGGCAATTTTCTCGGACTCAACAAATATATTATAACATTAATTAAAAATGTCAGGTTAAATATTCTATTCTCTCGGACAAAGAGCACGCCTAATACTGGTCGACAACAAATATTTTGCGATAACATAGACTTTAACAGCTTATTCCTATAGATTTTGGACGATGATTCCGAATATAATCTCCGTCTTGTTGCATCGCATCAGACTTCGAAGCAATTTAGCGGAATGTGAAACATAGCTTGCGCGTTGAGCTGCTAACGTAACAAATTACAAATAAACTGGCTTGTTTCCAGTAAAAACTAGTTGATAAAATTGTAGATATCACGAACAAAGAAAATTACATTAAAACAGGTTACTTAAACTTTATAGACAAATAAGAAACCATACGATTAGTTTCCATACGATGAACCATATGAAAAGGCACAATATAGTTTATATAATCACACGCGTGTGTACAGAAAGTGAGTGGTGAGCGTGAGAATGCCAATTAGAAGTGTGACTTCATTGATTTCCGCTCATATTCACTTTCGGTGTTGTCCCTGAGATGCATCCACCAAAAATTCTCCATCATAATGAGGTTCCACTGTTCTTGATAATTATTTGCCATTTTGACAAATATCTTGTTGAAATCTTTCGCCGTTTTCATCAGACACATCTTCTAGGTTTGGCAGGAAAAAAATCGAAATGACGACTAAGGAGGAAATGACATGCGACAACCGAGTTCTTGAGATGCACCATGCATTTCCTGCACCATGCACTCTCTATTGTCAGATATAGAGTTTCCAAGAAAGTTAACGCAGCTCTTTATATTAGCGCAGATCAGGCTCGGAGTTTCTTAGCTTCAAGAGTCGAAACAAATTCTCTATCACGTATTAATTCTCGAAGTTGAGGCCCAATAAATATTACCTCTTTCATTTTGGCATCACTAATTTTAGGAAACTCTGTGCATAAATACTGGGTAGCTTTCCATGTTTGTTTATTGCGTTCAAAAAGTTTTTTTTCGGTCAGACCTAGTTTGATGTGAAGTGGTGGTAGAAAAAATGAGCTGACACAAGAGGTTCACCTTTGACACTATTTTGACCAGGAATATAGCCCGTACGAGTTGGGCACTCTCTCTGAATGCAATGCTTTTGCACACTGCTGCTATCACAGAAACATACACTATTTTGCAAATACAATTTACACGCATGAAAGAAGACAAATCACTTTGAGGTCTCGACATGTACTCCACTGATATGTGTCATAATACAAAGCATTGAAGAGGATTACCATGTTTTTATGTGATACTTTCATTTGGACAGAATGAGCAACTGGATCACTGGGATCGAGGGATATATGCTACCATTGTACAAGACAGCCTCAAGGCTGCGTTTCGACGAATCAATGAACAGAAGACATTGAATAGGCTATTGTTTTAAAGTGAACTCTGAAGACAGTCTATCTATGTCAGAGCATTAAGACAAGTGATTCAGGGTCGAGGAGAAAGATGCCAATCGCGCTCTTGCTGACGAAATGAAGTGATCCGTACAACGTCATCAACTAAATTTCATTGCTTTATTCTGGATACCAACAGTTATGAGTGAGACTTTGATTATACAGAATTAATCTCTAACTAAATCGTCCACGTCCGACTGATTGATTAAATGAATGTTTTTATCTGACTGGGTTGGTACATATTCTCCATCCTTCTGCCGGTGTTACGCTAAAATGAATCCCCCATGTTAAAATTATCCGCCTTACTGATGGGGGAGACTTTTCGAACGTTCGGAAAGTCTCCCCGTCATATATAAATTTGTTTCATAACGGGTGAGATTTTCTGGACGTTCGAAAGTCTCCCCCGTTTCGCACTGTCCAGGAAGATCTTTCAACCAGACCAAGGCTGCAAAGACCCCTTTGGATCAGTCCAAAGTTGCTGCCATAATTTGTAAGTTCTTTCGTGTATTTGGTACATTGAAGTATGCTACTGTATGCATAATGCTGTATTAGCTAACTTGGCTGTATTTTAATTTCACATATCGTGCTTGGGCTGTAATAAAAACAACAATTTATTTTGTACTGTTATACTTGTAGGTTAAAATTTTCCCATATCTAAGATCATTATCTGTAGACATTAGTTGGCCAAATATCTTCATCATCTGTTGGCATTTATTTGATAATAAAAAATATTATTATTACCTACTAGCACTATTAGGTAAATATCATAATTTGAAAAAGTTCAAGCTAGTGACGGTTGTTTTTTGGACAATGAAACAAAAGGTTATGTTATTGATTGCTGTTACTGATTAGTCTACTTTCATTGATCACTCTGTGTGTGTGTGGTCTCGGTCATCTTCAGTGCAGACATTTACCGCAACCATCAAATCAAATTCCCTGCTTGACAAATGCACTGCAGATTGCTTGAATTCCGTATTAATTATAGATTCCGCAGTAAAGTTCTTGGTGCTGATGGGTGCTTGTAATAAATAAGAAAAAACCACAGTGTAGTTATTTGACTGTTTTTATGCATCTTTGAGTTCGAGTCGCCCTTTGTGATGTACACAAACCTTTTATTTTTGTGCCTAGTACTTTATTTGATCCTCATCGCTCTGCAAGTTTCCTTTATGGGCGACCCCTTATATAGTGCAGTTTTGTGACCCAAGCATTCGCTTTACAAAAAATGTTCGCTCTGAATGTATGTTTATTTTCAGCTTATGTACACGGAAAGTTCCCTGCAACCGAGGCTCGCGGAATAAAACAAGCTATGGCAGAGAAGCTGCAGGAAGCTAATGCAGTTGGCTCAAAGTTTTATAGAGGCCAAACAGTTTCAAACCAATATATAGGGGACATGCTGAATTGTAAATAATAGACTATAGGAACAGATTTTAGATCTGTTTAAATTGGATTAAAACGAACTACGAACTAAGAACAAATTGGTTATGCTAATGCGTGTCTATTTGGTCTTACATCGCACATATGTTAAATAAAGAAATTATGCAAATACATGTGTCTACTACTTTCAATATTATTATTGTATGCTCGAGTGGGTAAAATCAAGTTAGTCTAATCTAAAGATTTAGTGATCACCTGCTGCATGCTTACTCTGACGTATGCCCAACTATGCTGCAATTAGAATGAACTAGATATGCAACTTCATATGTTCCTGCATTCCTATGGGCATTGTGATATGGTATTATTAGGCATAGCACATCAATGCTGGTATAAATTGATAATCACATGGGCTATTCGTGGAATATGCTTCACATAAGTCTAATTGAGCATTTCAGTTTTATAGCCATGACTGTTCCGTGGAACACCAATGATGTTGTACCATGTGTGTTTCGTGTGAGATCCAGTCTACACACTAGCGAATGAGCCACTTTTAACTCAATTGAACCCAGGTGCTGATTAATCGTGGCAAGTAGGAGGTACGCAATGGGAACATAACATTATTTATAATTAATCGCATGAAATTAATATGCGAACTTGTTTTATTTCGCGCTAAGACTATTTACTAAAACTCAATTAAATACGAATTAAAATCGAACAAAATAAAACTACATGAAACGTGAATACCAGAACATTTGTACTGTTTGAACGGGTTATTCGAAATACTTATGAATTAATCTCACTGAGTAAATCTCGACCTTTCAGTGGTTATTTATGATAAACTTGAAGACATGTAACTACATTTTGTGCCAAATGAACATCGATCTGGGAGGTGCAGCACTGCACTTTCGAAAGCAGTGAGTTTTGATAAGAAGCATATGACCATAATTCCATGATTAAATTTTAGAAGCAACAATGCAATCAAGCTAAAAGCAGTGAGAAAGAGACATGTTTCTAGAATTTTCGAATACACCTCTTATGAACATAATGCTAAATTATTGTAGATGAAATAGGAAGAGATCATTTATAACAGGACACCTTCCAATCACGAGTAATGCGTTATGCCCGAGCCAGGGATCGAACTCGGATCTCATGCATGGCAGGAAAGTGTGCTACCTATTGTACCATAATGGATTCCCTCTATACTAATTCTTGAAAGTCATACGTATAGTGTACGTATGCATATCAACACCACCACCCTACAAGAAACCACACAGATCCGAGTGAGTCATACTGTGAATTGATTAATATATCGTCAGGCAACTTACCACCACATTACTAAACACCACACAAAATGTTTTTTCGAAATATGTTACGTCGTCGCCACGTATGTTTCTACTCACTACGTTGGATTCCAGTCGCCACGTATTACAGATACGCCACAGAAGTTAAAAAACAAAAAAACACCCACTCCACACATCACAAAGGCATCTCAAGACACACAGGCCAGGGACCAACTAGTCACACCGCAGAACACTGATACATAGAGAGAATGATGGTTCTAGCACCAAATATTGTAGATATTAATACGAAGAGTCTGTTTTAAAACTAGCTTACTTCTAAGCATGAATGAAACATTATGTCCAAACCAGGAAACGAAACCGGATCTATTGCGTGACAACAAGTGTGCTGTCCATTGTACCACTAGGGCATCCCGCTGTATTCGATCTTGAAAGTCATACATATAGTATACGTATTCAAATCAATACCACCAAGGCACCACACACACCCGAGTTAGTCATACGTTCAACTCATTAGTTCTAAACGTCTTACAACGCACCACCACAAAATGTACAATTTATGACGCTGAATTCAATTCCAATCAAGGTATTAATACAAGATAAAACCAAGCAACTCCCAGCTGTGGATGTTCACACGCGATGAAAGCGGATAAGATTAATTGGATTTAATGATTTAGAAAACAAACAAAACGAGGTTTTGAGAAGTGATTTATAAAATAGATCCTCCGGAGAGACCGTATGGCGAATGGCCAAAAAAAACTGGATTAAGATTTGTTATGTGCTGGACAATAGTTGATGTATAATGAATATTTGGTGAATGTTTGGATCTGCCGTTATTAATACCGCTGAAACAAAAACGAGTAATTATGATGACGACGTCAACGACGACGGCGATGATAATAATAATGATGACGATGATGATGATAATGATGATGACGATGACGATGAAGATGATGATGCTGATAATGATAATGATGATGATGATGATGATGATGATGATGATGACGATGATGATGATGATGATGATTATGAAGATAATAAAGCTGATGAAGATGATGATGATGACGATGATGATAATCACTATCATTATTGTTATGAGTATGAAAACGCTGGAAACTTGTAGAACATGTTCTGTATATCTCATTTTATCGTCATACTTAATTTGTAATTATAATTCACTTCTGCTCATTGTACAACTTCCTTTCAGTTGTTTTCCGTTGTTCCAAATGTTCCTCATCTTGTGTTGTTTTCTAGCTTTACGTACTGTACGTCTATCACGCAATAAAATGCACAATTAGCCCTATGCACGCAACTCCCTTGTGCATCATCATTCCGTACAGTTAATTATGTCTACTCATTATTTATGAAGCTCTGCTCGAATAACAACTCTATAGTTACGTTATAGCTAGTTGCGGATGACTCTCGCTCACATGAGGTCACTATTTTATTGCTGAATTGCAATGTCTGTTGCACTGATATCTTCAATTCATGAATGAATACTAATTAGACTAATTAAAATAGAGGAGCTCATGGTGATTGGACCAGTGGCAGACATAGCGTCGTCCACGAGGTCTGCAATTGTCTACGGCGGCCTTAGTTTTTAATGTGTAGCTTATTGGGTTTCTAGGTGATGGAATAAAAGGATGATAAATAAGCAGAGGGAGACCTGTGTATCAATTTCTAGAGCATCATAACATAACCTAAGTCATCCCAAGGACGCTGTACAGAGCTCCTCATTTACTAAACAGCTCTAAGTCATTAGGATCTAGGATAGAACACACTGTAATAAATTCAATAGTATGATTTGTTTGAATTGTTGGACTGTTTTGAATTGTGGTGCTTAATTTTATGGCCACGTGGTGTATAATAATATTCCTCCCCCTTGAGAACTAGCGCAGATAGAACGAAGAGGTAATGCCTCAGCCCCTGAGTGGTAACCCCGACAAGCTGATATATGCCGCTTAACTTCAAAATGAAGGAGAGAAGGAGCTTTTATAATGCAGTATAGAACATATGCATAGAACAAGCCATCTATAGAATTCAAATCAAATGAAGTGATCGTTTAAAAAGCATTCAGACAACACCAAGGAACCCTGCATAAACAATACGTACGAGTAAATGTTTGTCGAGATGCATGTGGACAGTTTGATACCCCAAGGGGTCAAAGGGACGCCTTAAATTTGAATTGGGATAGCTAAAAATTGGCGTTGGGTGATTGTTTTATTTAAATTCAAATGTGTGATTGTTGTGAGCATAGTTCGCTTGTTTTGTAAATATTATATATACAGTATATATATATATATATATATATATATATATATACTCTATATATATATATATATATATTAGGGTGTCTCTTATTTTTAAAAGAGAAAAATAT
>JAQFYQ010003422.1:0-10687 GCA_034694885.1 Buchholzia appendiculata
TATATATAGCATACGTGCGGTTGAAACTAAGTTTTTCCGTTCAGCAAAAAGAGAATACACTTGAGTATTCTCATGTGTATAAACGATTGTCTTATTCAATGTTGACTGCCATCTCGCGAATGACTTTTCATTATTTCTGCTGAATACTTTTTAGACCAATAAGCGATTTCATGACATAATTAAAACTTGAGACAAGTGCAAAAATATAACGTCAAATCAACAAAACAAAATAAAGGACAAGCGAATCAGTTCAGATTTTACACAAATTGATATGATACGGGAAATACGGGTTTACGAACCATGAGACGCGACCCAACAGGTTGATGTTATACTGTATACGTTCGAGAAGTATTTCCCAACCGTTATATTATCCGCGGATCACGTGTGATCAGTGATCAAAGGGCGTGTGGTTTGCAAAAGCCTAGGGAAAGAAAGTCATGTTTTTCCATCGTAGACTCAATTAATATTCTCTAGCGACAAAGTGTATGGGTTTCTGCACAGATTGAGGATCTAACAGAGACTATACATATATCGCTGATAAATCCTATCAACTTGTGGAATTTCTTTCATCACTCAAACTCTGCAGGTGAGTAGAAATGGTTTACCTTCCCTGATTCACACCCACCTCAATCCATTATAACGATATCAGTTTCATTTGCTGCCTTGGACATTGTATTCATTCCTAGCCGTGAGGCTCTTCAGTTGAATAATTTCAGCCACACAACAACGCCAGCAATTAGGGCTGCCCACTGGCGAGAGTCAACGCCTGCGATAAAACAAAAAAGTAACGATAATAAAAAAACTCAACACTTCAGTTAACGCGTTAATAAAATGAACGCATTGTCACTTTTTTGTTTCGAAACAACAAAACGGACACAGATTGTTTATTTTAGTTGAAATGTTACCATCAGCATGATCTTTTGACGCGATCCTATCCGAACTTCTGACATCTGGCCCCAAACAAGGATCCACGACCCACAACGACCCACGTCCATCTCTGATATAACGTTTCTCTCTTTGAATACGTGGAGATGTTTGGTTCGAAGAGAGTTCCAATATAATGTCATAGATCTCATGGGGCATGTGAGATGCATACACGTGGCACCCCACTGCCTTCCTAAGCTACAGGCAATATACATCGACGACTCATCCATGGATGTCCTTGATATGTCCTTTGATTAAAGTTCTATAAGCAGTTGTTTAATTATACACAGAATTATTATGTTGCTGATCTTAGATAAGCTTTGATCACAAAGACAACTGTGAAGTATTGTACAGTATAGAAAGTACTGTGAATAATGTATTGAGAATCGAGTAAGCTATTATTAATGCGACCAATTAGAGCAAATCGTCATTAGAATGCAATAGAATAGAATAGAACAGAAGGCTTATTTTATCAGTTCTCACTATTCAACTGTATCAGAAGATACCACTTTGCAAAGTTTGATCAAACTGTGTTACAATAGTGTCAAACTATTTGAACAAATTTGCGCTAAACTACGTTTGTAAATTACAAGTTTTAAACCAATGTAACGTAACTAACTGCGCTGTGTAATGCATTTTGCATTTGTTATGCAAACAATCAATAACAGCGTGAGTATTGGGGGCATTTCTTCAAGAGAATGGACTGAAACGTAGGCAACTATCAATAACATTGTATAGTTTAAAATAGTTCCGACATATATGTCGTATTCCTTATGCTAAGGAATAATTGGCACGACTGGGATACGATCTTTTCACGGGGGATACTCTAGCCTGTGACGAGTCACGTAATATACAGTATATTAAGCAGCCTACCACAGTATTCTCATTCAGAATGCTGTATGATTACAAAAATCAGTTCTTTAGTATGAAAAACAAACATTCCTGTGTTTTGAAACTTGCATCCTGAGTTACAACAGGATCGAAGTTGATAAATGTTGATAAAAGTTTGAAGGTCATTGAAATTGAAATTAGTGTATTCAAAAGTCTCCAGCTGGGCATTACAGTCACGTAATTTGTTTCCTTCTGAGCAAATGCAAGCAATGGTGGATCGAAGACCCGAAACAGGGTTAGGCCACAAAATATCTACAGGCGGAGCGGGAGCGGCGGAATAATCCGTCCGTCTGTTCAAGAAATGTTAACTAGAGGAGAAGGATCGGTCCTACATTTTTGACTATAGCAGATCAGAAATCCGTCCGAAATTAATTGTCATTCGAAAAGGGGGAGTGCCACAATATGCTACACATTTATTATACAATATGTTACGAATATTTGAAGGAAGCTAGGCCTGCCATTAAGTAATCCCCCTAAATCTGATAAAGAATGTATATTATTTATTGTAGTCTGCTATGTGATCTATGTGTCTAGAGTCTAGACGTTATTTAGTTAAGATGTTTATCCTGTATTTGACAAATATTCGTTTAAGTGAATATCCTTTAAATGCAGACTACGGTATTCACGGTATACTGGGCGAAAAGTGACCGGATTGAAAGCGATCATAGATTCAATTCAGTCTTCTACTGTAGCGTCGATATGTAATAGGCCTACTGTAATACACACACAATAAAGGGAGATTCAGAATTACTAAATTTAAGATAACAATTGAATCAATAACTTTTGTGAACGTTGGTCAACATATGCGAACGAAAAGACAGAAAGTATTATTTAAATAATTAAAAAAATTGAAATAAAAGATAACATGATTAATAATTCAACACGAACAATGCCTCGGACATATGACAAGTGAAAATAAGAAAAAGTGAATCAAACACGATAAGAATTGAATTTAGTTGACAAATGAAAAGGTTTTCATTACTATCGCGACACCTATGATTGAAAAGAATGATCACTGACATTACCTTGTTTCGTGCCATTTCCAGTTATCCCAATAATAAAGTTCGTTAATCACAATAACGAGGATGACTTTCTGTCTTCAAGCCATCATCAAGGTCTCAAGGATTGACCTCGAGGACACGTTCTGCCCGCAGGGAATGATCCACTGCGTGGAGTCAAGGAACCATTAGCGCTGGGACAAATGAATGGTAATGAAGTTCGCGCTTTGAGTTGTAATTATTTCAGAAAATAACGAACTGCTCACGAACTCATAACTAATTAGCAATGTTGAGTTCTCTAGTGTTTCTCAATATAATGACTAACAAGACCACGTTGTTCTAACTTACTATTATTGAGTGCGTGTATCTGCTGCTAATTACTTCTTGAAAAGTATAAATTCTGCAAAGGATAGCTACTATTACTGTCCACAGGCATTCTCTAATAAGGGCATGAGAACATCTTGAAACTTGTTGATCTTGGTGGCGAATCCTGTAACATTTCTGATAGGCAATTTGAAAGAAAAACAAGCAACGAACATAACCGATAATTCATACGATTCAACTACTTTCGAAATTTAATCCACCTGTAGGCCATCAAATAATAAGACGTTTGTTCGTATAAAATAAATGGCTCATTAAAGAAAATCTAACAGTTTGTAATTGCGTGCATCAGTAAAGCACAGAGGTAAAATAATGTTTTACGGGCCGACATAGTGCTACATATTTCATCACATTGAACCTTTAATCATTTCAAATTATGTTTAATTGATTAAGATGTTTTCATATACAATTCAATTCTGTGCACAAATTCACTGTACACGGTAAATAAGTAGAAAGTAATTTAATAATAAATGTAGTCTCTCATTCATAGCCTTAAGTAGCTTTGACAACCTCTCATTCAGGGTCTATTTTGGAATTGATAGCATATAAATGCTAATATAGCGCTCGAATTTTGAACTCACCTTCGTATTTTATGTTTCCTTAAAGGGATATCGAGGCTCAGGCGATCACATTTATTTAAAATATCTTACTTAATTTAAATATAAGTAAAATGAGCTTAAATGAATACGTTATGGGGAACAAATTCACTTATAAAATAAAACATTTGAGTTTAATATCACGATTTAATTGTTTAATGCAACTGCTTCAGTTTTTACATGTATTATATTCTTTAGGATTCAACTCTTGGAACAGGTGTCCCTCTATTCTCTCGAAGGACAGCCTATGCTGCAGGAGTTTAGTGCCGAATTGCAGGATCCATCTGTCTCACTTCGGAGCAACTTTATAAGGTACGTTTCGACTGAAATAGTAATAGTAAAACATATGTTGCCACCACTAAAACACATCAGATATATATAAACAACTTCATAAGTCGCCAGTGATAAGTAGTTTTGGTCCATCTGCTCGGGCATTAGTCACTCTGGTTGACCGTGATGAACATCGTTTCTCAGTTCCCAAGAGCTAAAGTCATTCACTTTGAAAGACTAAGAGAAAATTTCGAGAGTGGCCTCGAACCAACTGAAACACATCTACATTCATATGATGTACTCTTGAGGCTACAAGTCCTGTATCCCTATGGTGTCCTAGTCCCCTTGAGACTACAAGTCCTATGTCCATGTGCTGTCCTAGTCCACTTGAGGCTACAAGTCCTGTATCCCTATGGTGTCCTAGTCCTCTAGAGACTAGAAGTCCTATGTTACTATGATGTCCTAATCCCCATTGAGTCTCTCTCTCTCTCTCTCTCTCTCTCTCTCTCTCTCTCTCTCTCTCTCTCTCTCTCTCTCTGAGTCTATCGATCTTGTTACGCATCCTGTTCCGTTGAAAAGCCAGACTTGGGCAAATGCATATAAGTAAACCTTGTAATCCTGGTCATGTTTTTCTCTGCTGCTGAACATTTCGCTTGATCCTAAGTGGGTCCAAGCTTCTCTACCAATTAATGATGGAGGGTTACATAGCAGGTTGGCCATTCCACTTGCACATTCTGCATTTACGGCGGCATCGCTTTGTTGAGTAACTAACTTGAGATTCAGGAAACCGTCCAATTACTTGCTTGTTTCAGAGAAATGAACTATGAAGAAGTGACCAACACAGTTTATTTCCCACTAAATTTCCGATCGCGACTCAAAAATATAAGCAATGTTCAACATATATTATATCCTGAACATTGCTTATATTTTTGAGTCACTATCGAAAATTTTGGGGGAAATAAATTGTGTTGGTCACTTCTTCCTTTTGATCTTTTATATATTATAATTTTAAAACATCAAACGAAAAGTTTCCAGTCACAATGAATGAATGATCTGAGTATTCCTGATCGTTTCAGTCGCAATTTGAACAAAGTACACATCCTGCATGAATTAGTAGGATACATTGCCACCGGATATGTTATAAAAAAGAATGTTGCAATATCCTGCACCAGTTCCATCCCTTATGTCACCGTTCATCATTCTGTTACAATACAGGACTCTAAATTGTCGGTTGTGCAGCATTCCACACTACTCGTGGTGAAACTCCCTATGTGTGTGCGGCAGAAACTGACAGAGTTTGCGAAGAATCTTCCGGTCTGATGTGTGGTCTCATTTGAACGAGATCACTGCGGTAATATCATGCTACTTACTGGAGACCGATCGGATCACATCAAGCACTTTAATCGGTCCATGGCTCAGAAATGACATGATGCATAATTGCATATGACAGGGGTTGAATTCCAAGTTGTGCACTGCTCATGCTTGTAGTAATGGACAGACTATTGTGAATTCATGTGAGCTATGCGCGGCACAAAGTCAGCATTTTAACCACAGGACTGCCAGCCTTGTGCGGTGCTGTAATACCACCCTGAAGAATTTGTCAATTGAAAATACGTCACAATTCCGTGACATTGTTTTAGATTCATCACATTGACACACCTAACTATCAGTCAATCCGCTTCAATCAAGACAGGACTCGCTTAATCCCTGTTCTGCTTCAAAGCATTTTAACAGCGGAGCGAGTAGGTATCCTGGTTGCCCCTATTATTTGGTCACTAAAATGAAAAATAATCGGCTGAATTAGGCCTTCCAAGACAATCTCTTGAAGAAATTTATGATCAACAGTTTTTGCCAATGTCTCTGAATTGGTTTCCCTGCTTGTCGGTGCCACTAATGGGATCTCAAATAGGTGCAATGCCCTTTTACTGTCACCAATTGCCTTGGATATGAACTTGTCTGTTACCACTTTGCTTCGCAGTGTGCTGATTCACTGTTAGAACGTATAGGCATTCTTGAAAGTACAATTGATAGCGGTGTTCCTGTGATTTGTCTCTGAAAGTGGAGTATCTACAAAATGATACATAATGTGGGCGTTTAACTCAAACGGAAGCGGAGTTTCTGCAAGGGAGTTGCAGAAAACTAAATGAAATGTACCACTTGCTTTCGCAACATGAGGTTACAGAATGTTCTTAATAGTATGAAATATATTTTCAGCTTGCCAGATGTCTTTTAGGATTTTCTTTATATGCAGCTACTTGATTCAGAATGCCTTCAAACGTTTCAACGACGAGTTACTAAAAACACTCCAATTTTATCATTTTGATTAATTTCGAGGAGCTTCTCTTTTCTTATAAGGAAGATCTTAGTTCATTTGAGTTTCAATGCAATAAATATTTTGATGTTTCTAAGACGATACA
The DNA here is from genome assembly GCA_034694885.1 of Buchholzia appendiculata. Lineage (NCBI taxonomy): Eukaryota > Metazoa > Annelida > Clitellata > Enchytraeida > Enchytraeidae > Buchholzia > Buchholzia appendiculata. The sequence continues at coordinate 6,478 of JAQFYQ010003422.1, forward strand.
CGAATATATTTTTAACATGCACATTTTTGGACCTTCTACAAAACCGCTTCAAAAGATAATAACCGCTGCTTAGATACATACTCAAGTTACCTAAAGATTTCATAGTCCTAATATAAAAAAATATTTACAAGAAAACATTAATCTAACAGACATACAGACAGTGTTATGCGGGAACATTGGGTTGAGTGTAGTACTGAGACAAATATTTTAAATTCTAAAAATACCACTTTGAAATTTAATGCAGGGCGTAATTCGTCGTAGTAAATGAAGTCATTCACAAGGTGCTTTCAATGTTTTATTTTCGGAATCAATGAGAATGGACGAGTTAACACAAATATTAAATATCAGCTAGAACGTACACAGGATGTCATGGATCATTTGTTAACATTCCTATTTGAATCACACCGGATGGTACTATAGTATAGTGTTGCACTTACGCTTGAGTAAAGATATTGCTTTAAAGTCAAGAAATGTGGTCCGGGCGCAACGTGGGATTGAATTACCTCCAATATAATTTTGTTCTCATAGAAACAAACTCTGTTTTGAGTAGAGAGTGACATCGGGTTGGAAATAGCTCCCCATTACCGCTCCGCGTAGGCTTTTTCCAACCCATTACCGCCCAACCCCGCGGGGTGGGTGCAGGTTGGATCCCCATTACCGCGGTAAGACCACGGCACGGCTCCTCATTGCCGCGGCAAATGGGGAATTTGTCAATTTCTCTCCACATTACCGCGATTTGCCGAGGCAAACCGCGGTTTACCGTGCTAGCCAGTGCAAATGCTACTCAGCATTCTGTAGACTTACATCAGACTGCCAATAGTTAATGACATAAATCTTAAGAAATCACGCATCTCTATTTGTCGTTTTAATGGCAATCATTGATCAATATAGTAATATAAATAAACACAGAGATCCATGCTGTAAAATTGCGGTAAACCGCGGTTTACCGCGGTAATGAAGTGTCTCCCGTTACCGCGGTAAAGCTGTAGAACGGCTCCCTATTACCGCGGTAAATGGGGAAAATTTAAATGTTTTTCTCCATGTTTTTTAATATAATTTTATATATATATATAAACAGACATTCTATTGAACAAATTCCGCACCTGTTTTGAAATGCTAACTTGTAACATTATTGCAGGACTGTTTTCAATCAGTTTCGTGGTCTGATCTCTTCATCAATTTAACACTAACACAGTGAATCTTCAGCAGGGAGTACATTTAAATTAGACAGATATTTGTAAGGATGTCTTCAATTTAGATATTGATAACTCGACATCTGATGAAATGCAACTTACAACGAGTCAATACAGCAGTATAACGATGATGCTGGACGACGTCAATGCATCAATTCAATATCAGAACTCTACGGTAGGCAATACAATCATAAAAGCAAACGCGACTCTCAACGGAACAATGCTTTCAATTATTGCATCCAATGTGCTCTTTCAATTGGGCTTATATGAAATATTATACATTATCTTGAGCATAATCGGTATCATAGGCAACGGGTTTTCCTGTCTGGTTCTGATCTACAACAAAACGTTGCGCAGAAAGATGCACAACTGGTTTCTCATCAATCATTGTTTGATTGACCTGGTCGTTAGCGTACTCACCCTTCCGACTATGTTATTCAAACTAAATTTACCGAACCAGGCGTACTGTTTTATTTGGAGAGCTCGAATTTTCTACGTCGGTTTCACCATGGCATCGGTATATAGCATTGCTGCGCTGGCCATAGAGCGCTATCTGGAGGTCGTGCATCCAATAAAGCACAAGATTTATGTGACTAAGTTCAAAGTGATCTGCTTTCTTGTTGGAATCTGGATTTTCTGCCCTGCCTTCAAAATAGCCTATGTTCTGCCCGCAACTAGATTGGTCAATGGAAAATGCTTGGCAGCTGTTTTCTATATCAACGATATTTCAAAGAGAGTAGCCGGATTGGTGAATGGTACAGTGGAGTTCTTCTTTCCCCTGACTGTCATCATATTTTCCTACGGAGCCATGTCGTATACTATGCGCAAAAAAGTCCAACCTCAGGCTGTCACCGTTAAGTACAGCATGCGCACGGCTAGACGAAACATATCAACAACCCTCATCATCGTCATCGCTTGCTTCGTTTTCTGTAACGTGTATAAGCAAGCGTATCTGTTCTTCTATTACGTCGGAGTTATCCCGGTGATAGATGGAACGACCAATGGGTGGAATATCTGTCAGATGTTGTCTAGTGCAAGTTCGTGTATCTACCCGTACCTTTGTTTCTACAAACACACGCAGTTCAAGAGTGGAGCAAAGCTGCTGCTTTGTTCAGCATGTACTCAGAGAGTTACAAGAGACAGAACCACGGGATCGAATGGAGCCAACGCAGAGACAAGTGTCAAGAAAACTTCACAGTCGAAGATGACTAGAAATAATATAATTATTTCAATTACAACTCCCGACAACTCGTAGTTAACCTGTCGTTAAATCTGTCATTGAATTATTACTTCATTTTGCGCAGTACCTTATCTGTTTATCGGGGTTATTACTCTACAATTAGTCGCAGACAATGGACCTCAATTTATAGTGCGTGTTCCATATCTTAGCATTCTCCTGCAATTACTTGTTGGCAATGTGTTTTTTGAGAGTTTGAAGGCTGTAAAAGGATTGGCCGGAGAGCTGAAAAAAACTGTAGGAGAATCGAATCATGCCGCAGTGCAAAATAGATGTGAAAGTTATCAATTGAAAATAGCGACGTCACGTAAATTGTAAATTTTGTATTCCGTTGATTTTATATGCAGACTTTAGAGCCAACTGCGTACCAGTATTGCTATATATAACTGTATTACGTGTATATATTTCTGATACATGTATATGTAGTACAGTATATATATATATCATATAAATGCATACGTATATATACATACATATATTAATACATGTATACATACAATATATGTATATTCATGCGTGTTTTCTGATTTCTTATATTTTGGTTTTGCATATATTTATTGATTCAAATTTTGCATAAAAATACATACATATATACTGTATATATAAGCTTATATATTATATATAATTGTATATATATACATATATATGTTATATTATATATATATATTATATATATTATACAGTATATGCGGATGTACGGATGTATATCCGTACGTGCAAACGTACAAATATACGTACGTACCCACACACGCATGCATAATTATATACTTTCTTTTCACCTTAACACAATAAATTTCATTAAATTTCTGCAATTTTATCATATTGTTACAAATGAAAAACGAGTTGTAGATTAATTAAGTAAATGAGCTATTAAATCTACAAAGTTATGCAACATTACACGCATCATGCCACATCACATGTACTTTGAACCAATAACAAACGAAGCAAATGTACAACAACTTGGAGCTGAAATCGCTAGACAAGTGGTTAAAGCTTAAATCACCATGAATTCAGAGCCTGCTGGGTAAAAGTTCCAAGACCGCCTAGACAATTAGACATGTGGACACGAGGGTCGACCGCATCATATCGATTACAGGCCTGAGAATAGAAATCAGAAAAAAACGAATTTATCTCAACTCACTTCTTCACCTTACATTAATACGAAGTATATAAACGTGATTTAATTATGCATTATTACCATTATATAATCTTGCTGGAAATTTAAAAAAACGTCTAGAGACACATATAAACACAAGCACGGAAGGAAAAAGTAAGTAGATCTAAACTGGTCATCACATTTTATTACATCAGCACTTTGTACTGAGCACCACTGTGTTCTAAGTGGCTAGTCGGTTGACGAATCAGCGGAAGAAATCAGCTATCAGTTCAGACGAGGCGAGGGTTTAATTCCCTGACACGACGACTATATTAGCCAGACTTTTGCACACAACCCTCTGACCAATTGCATCTTGCCCACCTGGGCAAAGTTCAGGAGGAACCTATGATGCTCAGACTACTATAGACTCAAACTTACTGACTAAATATCAATTAAAATATTTATCCCAGTCAAAATAAGACACTAAATAGATTAATACTCGTACTATTAGCTTATTAAGGAGTGACCGAATAGGCCAGTCGTTAGCGTTCACGCCTCGCAGTGAAGAGGTAGATGGTTCGCCTCTCAGCAACGACTGATTGTGTTCGGTAGCAAACCTGGGCAAATTGTTAACACTCCATTGCCTGTACGGGAAGGAACTTTGGCCGCCCACCCGTGCTCATC
>JAQFYQ010003423.1:0-10685 GCA_034694885.1 Buchholzia appendiculata
ATATCAGGCTATATGGCAGCACATGTGTGCTGCCACTGGATCACCTGAGTAGCCTACCAGACCAGTAATTCCAACTTCCTTTTTTCATACCGATTAAGAATTAGTTCACATTTGTATCCATTCTCTCTCTTACTTGCTTATTGGTAACTTTGTCCTTCCAACTTATCTTCAACATACTCCTGTAGCATTAATGTTCAAATGTATTTACTTTTTTGCGCATTGCTTTGTTCCACGTCCAGCTCTCACATCTATAGTAAGTTAGTTCAAAATTAAATAAACGTAGCAGTTCAATAATATCAACTGGGTTTCAGGCTTGATATTTCTCCTCATTACCTCTTTGTTCTGCCAAAAACCACCTTTGCCCATTGCTATTCTTGACGTTGTGTTCCCTACATCTTCCATCTTCAGTGATCAAGCTTCCCAGATATTTATACCGAGCAACTTGTTCAAGAACCCAGTTGTCTAAACTTATCTGGAGTGGTGCACGTGCTTTCAGATTTTATTAACCACCACCACCCTAGTCTTCTTTTCATTTATAGACATGTTTAAAACGAAAATATATAAAGGAACAATTATACAGGTAAAAGTTAAACATCAACATCCAGTATAATAATATATTAAAGTAAAATTGCTCGCTGGATTTTGATGCTTAATAACTATAAAATAAGTTTATACATTTCGTGTTGAACATAAATTCCTGATCAATGATAAACAAAAAGTGCCAACAACCAAATGTTATAAATGCTCAAATTATCGCTCACTTTATTTATTTGCATATGGACTTCGGATGCTAAGCTGGAAGTTGTCTACAAGTGAAGAGTGACAAGGTGCGATTTATCGCAGCAATTACCGTCTCACGGGGGGTAATTACCGCGATAATTGGGAAAGAAATGGAAAATTTTCCAATTTACCGCGGTAATGGGGAGCCTTGCCGAATGTTGCCGAGGTAGCGGTATGGTATCTAGTTTCTTCAACACTAGTGAGATATTATATAATATCAACAGATATTAAAAAATAATTGTTGCTGGAAAGTTTTACATTTAGAAATTGAAGGCTGGTAGGACGTTCTAAACCCTACCCTAATCCTAACCCCAACCAAAACCCGGGTTATAGTCCTAACTCCGACCCCAACCCCGCCTTAACCCTAAACTGTCCCAATTTAAAAAGTGCCCATTTATTCTGTGAATAGGTGAATAATGTTGTTTGATGCCATTGATGGTTAACAAGTAAGGGAAATTTATTGATTTAGAAAATTGTAATAAAAAATATTGTCTTTTCAGTGCAAGATGTTTGTGGTGCATATATGCACTATTGGGCATTTAGAGGAAATTCCTTCAGAAACAAATCAGGCTGCTAAATTTGTGACAGTTGATCAGTGACTTCGGAATTTACATCAGTTTTTGACACTTTTAATTTGAGGAAGCAGGGTATTTTGAGATTGACTGGATACAATTAATTGCTACTTTAACTTCTTCTATTACTCAACAATGGTTTGATCACTGTGACGGAAATGGGTTTTATTATTACTTGTTGTTATCAACATCCTACTTTAATTCTGATTTTAGTGAATAAATTTTCACGACATGTAGTCCCACTATTGGACACTTGACCTATTATGTTAAATTAAAAACTTTGAAGTTTACCATTAACATATCTGCTGTATTAGACTTAATTAACATTTAATAGAAAATGGAAAAGTTATATCACCATGTAAAGTCATATTAACCAAATTGTATACAAAGATAACTCTTTGATGTGATAATTGAGTCTATATACGTACGGTATGCAACTCACTGGTACATATCTCAAAGCTGTAGTATTTCACAACCATATTCCTGTTTATTTTAGATCTGACTAAAAGCTGCAAAAAATGAGCAAACTATTCGCTAGCCGACTTGGTTTGTACACAAGGCTGATGTTTGCACCAGCCCGTGTCTGTACAAATGCGCGTACTCTGCAAGTGATGCAGAACAGTTTGAAGATGTCTCCGATGTTCAGCCATGGTGGAAGTACTCGTCGTCTTGCCACCCTGGTTGACAGTAAGAGTGATGACTTGGTTGACATGAGAAGCGACGTCCTCACCAAGCCTACTCCAGCTGTCCTGCAGGCAATGACCACGGCCACAAACGATGATGATGTCTTCCGTGAAGATCAAACCACGCTGGAATTTGAGAACAAGATGGCGGCTCTGTTCGGCATGGAGGCAGCACTATTTGTCATCAGTGGAACGATGGCTAACCTGCTTGCCATCAGCTGTCACTGTCAACAACGTGGACTCGAGGTCATCATGGGTGACAAGTCCCACGTCTTTCTCTGGGAACAAGGTGGCATCTCACAGTTTTGCGGCTTGCACTCCAAGACCATTCCAAATAAGCCAGATGGAACATTCGATCTACAGTTGGTCGAGGACGGCATCCGACCCACGAACAGTGTCCATCAACCCTTGACTGGCCTGATTACCATCGAGAACACGCACAATTTCTATGGTGGAAAGATCATGCCTCTGAAATTTCTAGAAAACCTGCAAGAGATAGCACACCCCCAAGGGATTCCCATCCACATGGATGGATCAAGGTTGTACAACGCTGCAGTGGCTCTGAACAAGGATCCAAAGGACATTGTGCGCAATGTCGACTCTGTATCGATGTGCATGTCAAAGGCTATTGGTGCTCCAGTCGGCAGCATTCTAGTCGGGAGTCGTGAGCTCATTTCTCGTGCACTGCGCATGCGCAAGGCTCTCGGAGGAGGCTGGAGAAAGTCAGGACCTCTGGCAGCTGCAGCCTTGACGGCTCTGGAGGACGTCAAAAGTCGTCTAACTGAAGATCACCGTCTGACCAAGTTATTCGCGAGCAGTGTGATGCTGGAAAATCGTGGTATAGTCCACATAGACCTGGAAGGAGTTCATACAAATCTGATCCGTGTTCAGGTGACGGCTCCGGGACTGACTGCCGCTCAGCTGTGTGAACGACTGGGACGTGTGACAGACCAGGAGTACAAGGACACCAATTGTAGGACTGTTGTGAGGGTCACACCGTTTGACAGAACAGCGATCAAGTTTGCTGTTTATAGCACGCTCAGAGAGAGCGACGTCCAGAGGGCGATCCGTAAAACTCAGTACGTAGTCAACGAGTTTTATCAACAGTTCGCGAAGCAGCAACGAGCCAGTAACTAAGTAGACCGGTCTGTGGTCTGACTCTAAGTAGACCGGTCTGTGGTCTGACTCTAAGTAGATCTGTCTGTGGTCTGACTCTAAGTAGACCTGTCTGTGGTCTGGCTCTAAGTAGGTCTGTCTGTGGTCTGACTCCAAGTAGGTCTGTCTGTGGTCTGACTCTAAGTAGACCTGTCTGTGGTCTAAAGTAGACCGGTCTGTGGTCTAACTCTAAGTAGACCGGTCTGTGGTCTGACTGTTAAGTCCTGTCTGTGGTCTGACTCTAAGTAGGCCGGTCTGTGGTCTGACTCTAAGTAGATCTGTCTGTGGTCTGACTCTAAGTAGGCCTGTCTGTGGTCTGACTCTAAGTAGGCCTGTCTGTGGTCTAGCTCTAAGGATTACATAGGTGACACTCTTGGTAATTTGTACAGCAGCCTATCTGGATTATATAACATGTACATAATTTTGTAACATTTTCGCAAGTGTCAGTATTATGTCAAATAGACGATTTTTGCTTTTTCTGCTAACCAGTGATTATTTAGTAAGATTTAAGCGCTTATACTATGCATTTAATGCAGTATTTTGCCATGTAAATATGTTTCTACATTATACATGTAAATGTACTGGCATGTATGTTATTCAAATAAGTACACTATATTGATATTCTATGATATGATACTCTTATTTATTATGTCTATATTCTGTAATGAAGGTAGTGGACACCTATCATGCATGTATTGTATTGGTTCTTTAGATGTCAACTTGTTTTTACTCAGTAAATGCTTAGACATTGGAACTTTCGAAGTTAGCCAACCTCTTGAAGATGCATCCTTGCTTTTGGTTCCAAGAATTTCTATACTTTGCTTTGGCTGCTGTTGGCTCACAGAGTGCATGGCTAGCGCCATTGAATCAAATCAATAATGTGACCCCGAGGCTAATTAGTTAATTATTGATCTTTTAACCTTATTTTCACTCAATAGACATTATTGGTTTATATAATACATCCACTATAACAAATGAACAATATATCAATCATTTGCATTGGACTGGTTAGCTAATTGAGTGTATTATTGCTCCAGAAAACATTGTCAGACGATAATTATATATATTCTGACTAAATCTAGCAACCAAGTGCTCTACAGACAGTGCATTTGGCTAACGTTTCTTTTCAGTAAGAAATGAACAAAATGTGGATGAAGGAATCTTTAAGTGAGCCGTTGAATTAAACGAGTTTAATTGTCTGATCATAGACACGTGATGTTGTCTTGACATAACTTCATAAACACTAGATCCTTTAAAAGTTTAGGTACTTCATTGTGCTGATTTGATACCTGAACACTGATTATTATTTAGCAAATGGTACTTCATTTAATATGTTCTTGCCTATAGACCCTTATGTAGGCTTATCTGCCTGTAGGCTTACTTGAGATTATTGTAGCATTAGTTGATATACAGTATTGTGAAACAGGCCAATTGGACCTTGAGGCGTATTGGACCTTAAGCATATAGTGTTACAGTATGTTAAAGGTTTATAATAGTGTATACTCTTACCGTTTGCATGGCCTACTGTGCTAGTGTACAAAGTTAACTAGCTGGTGTGTGATAAGAGAGAAGCCTAGTTATGTACAAAGGTTAAGTTGCAAGCTAGTGGTTATTTGTCTCCTAAATGAAGCCATCTCACTTGAGCAACGTCTGATCGGCGATTTGCATGTCATGTAATAGGCCTACTATAGTAGTAGTAAAGTGTTGTCTTTAATTTACTGTATATGCAAATAACCAGGTAAACGTTTAGTATATAATGAGTGGAATAATTTCTAATTGTTTACAACTGTTGAACTTTTATGTGGTAACTATATAATTATTCTGTGCGTTGGTGTGACAATTGATATGTTAGTTATATGACTAATTTGAAATGTATCTCACTGGTGAATATTTTGTCGTCGTTGTACTCCACTGTAATATTCTGCTATTCTTTTAGATCTGGTCAATATCTGTGAAAAATGAGCAAACTATTTTCTAGCCGACTTGGTTCGTACACAAGGCAGATGTTTGCACCAGCCCGTGTCTGTACAAATGCGCGTACTCTGCAAGTGATGCAGAACAGTTTGAGGATGTCTCCTATGTTCAGCCGTGGTGGAAGTACTCGTCGTCTTGCCACACTGGTTGACGGTAAGATTGATGATTTGGTTGACATGAGAAGCGACGTCCTCACCAAGCCTACTCCAGCTGTCCTGCAGGCAATGACCCAGGCCACAAACGATGACGATGTCTTTCGTGAAGATCAAACAACGCTGGAATTTGAGAACAAGATGGCGGCTCTGTTCGGTATGGAGGCAGCACTATTTGTCATCAGTGGAACGATGGCTAACCTGCTTGCCATCAGCTGCCACTGTCAACAACGTGGACTAGAGGTCATCATGGGTGACAAGTCTCACGTCTTTCTGTGGGAACAAGGTGGCATCTCACAGTTTTGTGGCTTGCATTCTAGGACAGTTCCAAATAAACCAGATGGAACGTTCGATCTGGATTTGGTCGAGGACAGCATCCGGCCGACTGATGATCCACACGAACCATGGACTGGGCTGATAACCGTCGAGAACACGCACAACTTCTACGGAGGCAAGATTGTACCGCTCAAATTTCTAGAAAAACTGCAAGAGATAGCACGCCCTCATGGGATTCCCATCCACATGGATGGATCAAGGTTGTACAACGCTGCAGTGGCTCTGAACAAGGACCCAAAGGACCTTGTGCGCAATGTCGACTCTGTATCCATGTGCATGTCAAAGGCCATTGGTGCTCCAGTCGGCAGCATTCTAGTCGGGAGTCATGAGCTCATCTCTCGTGCACTGCGCATGCGCAAGGCTCTCGGAGGAGGCTGGAGAAAGTCAGGACCTCTGGCAGCTGCAGCCTTGACGGCTCTGGAGGACGTCAAAAGTCGTCTAACTGAAGATCACCGTCTGGCGAAGTTGTTCGCGAGTAGCGTGACGCAGAAAAATCATGGTATAATCCACATAGACCTGGAAGGAGTTCATACAAATCTGATCCGTGTTCAGGTGACTGCTCCGGGACTGACTGCAGCTCAGCTGTGTGAACGACTGGGACGTGTGACAGATGAGGAGTACAAGGACACCAATTGTAGGACTGTTGTGAGGGTCACACCGTTCGACAGAACAGCGATCAAGTTTGCTGTTTATAGCACGCTCAGTGAGAGCGATGTCCAGAGGGCGATCAGCAAAACTCAGTACGTAATCAACGAGTATTATCAACAGTTCGCGAAGCAGCAAAGAGCCAGTAACTAAGTAGATCTGTCTGTGATCACTATAGTACATGGTTATAATGTCATGCAACTTAGTGGCAGCTTTACAGTCTCTATAACGTGTGTGTGTGAGCTGCACTTCGATAATATAATTTGTTGACTATAAATTGAAAATTTATTATGTATTTATGGTGTGTTTTGTGCCAAACTGCTGGCTTTAATCCAGGTGCTTGTCTTGCAAGGGTTTTGTATGGCTTATTTAACGTTCTACCCAACTCTGATACAAGCAGCCATTCTAAACGCTATTTTGGATCACTCGCATTTTACTGCGACTTCAAGCCAACGTTCATTTTCCTAGATTATATCAAATAAATGTACTATCAATGTACTAATATATCAATGATTTATATGTTTGTATATTCTATTTCATTTCTACACTATATTGATAGTATCACAATGATAGGTTAATGTACGATCCTATATTTATACATTATTTGTTCTGTATCAAGTTGACAAATCTTGGTGCGTTTGATTTTGTGCATTAGGTAATCAAATAGGTGATCATTATGTAATCCGATCCGGTGCTGTTAAACTTGTTACACTGTTATAGTGATGATGAGCAGGAGGCTTGTAGTCAAGTCCGGTGTTGCAATTAATTCATAGTTTTGGCTTTAATTTGTGACGTTTAAGTTTGATATTCCTGCAGATGCCAAGTATTAATGTAAACAATTATACGTTAATTATTATGAATCGAGTTAGTCATATATAAGGGATTAACAAAATAACGAAGAAAGTTAAATTGATCAATTCATAAATCAGTACAGAGGATTATGTCAATCTGTTACGGTACCTCGAATAATGGCACGCCATGGTTGCATGTAAAAGAAATGCTACATTATATCGTTTATTTCTAATTCAGTAATCAGCTTGTAATCACAAATCTGTACACCAGTGGATTTATGAGCCTTGCTCCCTTTGCAGTTGCCATGAGACATGTAGTTTGTATTTACAATCTCCTCCAATAAACACAACTTCACAGTTGGCCTGCACTAATGCTGTTAGATAATAGGATTCAAATTTTGCACCATTCTTTGATAAGAGGTTGATTCACAAGTAACTTTATATTGGAAATAAAATAAATTCTCTGCCCAATGTTGTAATTTTACTTTTTACAAAGAGGGAAGCACAGCACCCGTGACATCGTAAGCGTGGAAGCTCCACACAAATGCCTCGTATTAACAACATATGAGGTTAATAGGATACAAAAAAAAACACGAGAAATAGAAATGTTGAAATTGTAATGAAGTGTACAATATAAAGCAAGTTGCACGTGTCACACAGTGCACTTGCTGTTTACAATCTCGCAACATATGAATATATATTCGACAAGAATAAATCTAATTATTTCGTTACAGTTTCCTAAGTGCAAATCGGTTAATACTTGAGAATTGTGAGATCAACATTGCATTATCATTGAAAAGGTGTAACCAGCCAGTCTTGTATCAATGGACAGCTTAACTATTGTACAGTTTATTTACAAAATCCAAATCGCCTTCAATATTACACAATACTTAAACTTCTTCAGCAGTCAAATTGAGTGTTGCTAATTTAAAAAGGTATGATTTACACAAGAATGGTACACTTGAAGGATATGCAACAATGAGCTGATGCATCAGAAGGTGGGCAACATGAGTGCTGTAAAGTTCTGGGATGTAAAAATGAATCATGTAATCATTTATAATCATTACACACAAGAGTAGTTAGTCCAACATTGGCGTGTTTCTCAAAACGGTGCGGGCAAATACTTGTACATTAGTACTGCAGTAAAACAAGATTGAAACTTGTACTACAGTAAAACAAGAATGAAACATTCATTACAGGATAAGAAGAATGAAACTTGTACTGAGTACCACAGTACAAAAAAGAAAGCAAAGTTAATGAATAACGAATAATGCAAGCTGTACTACATTACACGAATAATGCAACTTGTACTACAGTACAGGAAGATTGCAAACTGTAGATACAGTTCTGAAAGTTAAAAGTTGCTAAGTGTGTAACCACTTCTAGTCGTTACACAAGACTGGTCAGGCGGCAAGTATCTATGCACACAGAAATCACTTCAAAATTGTAAATTGTGTTCAATCATATAAACTAGTGAATATTTAATTTTCTGCTGCTCGCAAGCGGACGCATCTTCTCAATTCATTAGTTTCTTGCGCGCGATAAAGCACACAAACTCAGCAATTCACATATTTATAACGAAAACAGCATGTACACAAACAATACAAAGAAAAACGTGCACAGATGTACAGTCAAACACACAAACAGTGACGTGTATACACACATCAGTAATACTAGATCAGAAAAAACATTTGATTATACATGCGTATAACATCAGAAGAAAATGTTACTTAAATACGAGAGATTTCTGTTACTTATGATTTCTGATACACAGCGAAGAACCTCCTTCAATAAATATACATGACACAACTAGAAATGATCACAGCCCTTGACCTAAAACATCACGACCCTTGACCTAGAACTGATGGTGACCCCTGATCTAGAACTAACAGTGACCCTTGACTGAATGTAACTAATAGATTAACTTAATAGATTTAACTAATAGTGACCCTTAACTGATGATGACACTTGACCTACAACTGATGATGACCCTTGACCTAGAACGGATGGTGACCCCTGACCTAGAATGGATGGTGACCCCTGACCTAGAACGGATAGTGACCCTTGACCTAGAACGGATGATGACACTTGACTTAAAACTGATGATGAAACTTGACCTAGAACTAATGATGACCTTGACCTAGAGCGGATGATGACCCCTGACCCTTACAACTGGAACAGTGCTCCAGGTGATGCAACGCCACCATCATCCGATCTGAAACAAATGAAAAACAAAGTACAGTAATTAAATACACAGACGTTAAGTATGTACATAATGTAAGTACATACAGTACAAAAGGTGCATACATAAAGTTAGTAAGTACAGTGTACATAAAGTACATTTCACATACAGTAAGCAAGTAAAATTTCACAAGTAAAGCATCAAAATTGCACATTACATTTGCATAGGCCTACTAATAACAAATAAATATGTCCTAATTTCAATGCCTAATTACGGGAAGGACCTTTGGCCGCCCACCCGTGCTCATCTGGCCTCGTGGATCGGTGGTTTGTCATGCGTAGTAATACGCAAGACAAATAACCATCGCCAGGACCTGTCTTCGGACAGCACTACCATCATCATCATCAATTTCAATTAGTAAATAAACTTGGTAAAATCGTACGTTAAAAAAGAAAATGTGACATCCACAAAGCTGCGACTAGTCAATATAATAGTTTCTTTCTAAAATGCTAAATAAGTTGCTACAAAACATGCTTCACGGCATTGTAAGATGCAATGAGATTGTAGCAACAAATTACCTGCTAGAAGTCGCAGTAGTGCCAGCAGCGGATGACGACGCAGCAGCTGTTGCCGGCCCAGCATTGGCTGCCTTCCCTGCAGCAGCTGTAGTCGTTTGTCCAGCAGTAGCAGCTGCAGCAGCTGCGGTGCACGAAGGAGCTGATTCACCTCGCACAGCAGTGTGAGCACCACTCACAGCTGACTGCTGACTCGCACTTCTCTGAGCAGCAGTTTCGCACGTCCCAGCTGACACGAGTGCTTCCGATGAACTACCAGCTACAGCAAAGGATCCGGTTGCCACAGCTTGCTGTAGGATCGGTGGAACGGGAAGATTTAGGAATGATAGGTTAGGCTCCTCGGAGTGAGTCTGTTGTATTGAAGACCTTGGGAAGTTAACGGTCCAGGCCGTTCCTGAGACGACATTACAAACACAAATCGTTTCATGGGCCTAAATTTACGTTGTTCAAGTCAGTCTAACTAGTTCAGTGAGCAAAATCAATGTATCAAGGTATAGTGCTTAAAGTATAACAGAATTGGTAACAGAGGGGACAATCTTGCAACAACAATTATGTAAAGCACATAGAGTCGGCCATTTTCTAACTAATCAGCCTTCTCCAGCCTCCATGACTAGTCCAGCTAGACGAGCACAAATATCACATCACAATGTATCCATCAGGAACCTTCACAACTTGTACGTAGAACAATGATACAAAGTTGCATAAACAAAGCATCGATAGAGAAACCGACTGGAATCGTGGACCTGCTGAGAGACAATTGAGAGAACCCATGGACCTATGGAGAGACCCGATGGCAGTGGCGGACCTGCTCCAGCTGTGGGAGGACGCCCTGGCGGCAGC
>JAQFYQ010003424.1:0-10685 GCA_034694885.1 Buchholzia appendiculata
TATGATTGTAGATCTGATTTACAGCTTGATAAATGTAGACATTATTTTAACATAATATAAGTTGTATGTCAGTATAAGTTCTATAATGCTAATCTTCCATCAGACTTCGTGTAAGTACTTTGTGTCAATTACTTGATTCAATATCACAAGTACTTGATTCAAGTACTAGTTCATGTACGTAAATCTAAAGAATCCTTTGTTATTAAATGTGTATCATAATCCAGTGTCTCCAGACAATTGTGCAAAATGTATTATGCACAAAAGTGAAAACATTATTTATGGAAATAGTTGTGACAAAATAAAACTAAATTCAATTTAATTGTGATAGAAAATTCTTATTAGTGAACAGTATTCAAAGAGTTGTTCTTTTGATTGATAACATAACACTTTATATCATACTTTCACGTGTCATAAATGTAATGCAATCTATTTTAATTAAATGGGCTCATTTGTTTATGTTGCATTTTCTACCTTACACCAAGCCTATAATAATTTCATGTGTTATAATTTTGCCCTGTGGTGTCGGGTTTTACAATAGACCTTCATGTTATCGACAAGGCGAGAAGACTGTTGGGAACAGGAAGGGCATCTGGCTGCAAAAACCACGCTCCAATAACGAAGTAAAAAAAAAATTATATGCTGATGCTCTGCAGAGTTTATTCATTCTAAGCATGCTTGCAAACGATTCCCTCGTAATTACAGAGAAAATAAACTATGTTGCTCCGGCAACTTCCAACCCACTGTAATTAGACTTTGTGCTAATTATGAATCCAGTCTGGGCGATAAATAATTACAAAACGATGCATTTAATAGCAGTGAATAATAGCCTATAAATAGCCTATAAACGGGTGATGGTGATTGCTAAGCATGACACTGTTCTTTTCCTTCAAATTGTAGATCACTCGGATATTTGGTGTCGCTTATCTTCCTTTCTCCCCTCGGTAACTTTATGAATACAAAAGAGTGATCAGATAAAACTACTTCCTCTTTCCCTGCCCTTGTTGCGTACAGCCCATTCTTAATATCAATAAAACTCGTCGCACAATACCGTTGTGTAATATTGTTCGTATATTTCTGCACAGATATTATTACAGATTACAACACAGGTTACGCTTTCAATACATAATAATGTTGACAGAAATGCTACATGTCACAACATTTAAAGTAAATAAAAGCAGTGTATGCACATAGAAACACTAGCGCCACCTGTCGGTCTCACGTAGTCGTGGACCGTGATAGCGAGAAGCTCATTCAATAAACTGTTTAATAATGTTAACACATGTTCTATGTACTGTTAGCTACAGTAACGGCAAGCAGGTAACTGATAGCATGCGTGAAATTACAATTGGACCAGTTGCATAGTACAGCACACAAGTAAAATTAACGATTGTAATTATAACTTGTCGATCTATCCAAGTTTGAAATCAGAATGTTTCCTTGCATTGGTACGGATTAGAGAATAAACTACGTAGTGAAAGAACGAGGGGAAGACACAGATGTATGTGGCTGAATGAGATATGGAGAAGATAAAAATGGCAGATGAGAACACGAACCAGTAGAAATCTATCATAGTTAATCTTCTTTAAGAAGACGACACACGACAATGATGACTAAATGAACGAAGCAGATTTGTTAGCACAGTAACAATGCATTGCTTGTTGCTTGAATAAGAACCGTGTTACAAGCTTCTAACAGATCCGTCTAACAGATCATGAATATGGACTACGCTTAAGAAGCATGAATTAAGCACATGATGACAAGAAGCATGAAGGTTGAGAAATGATTAATAAATATTACTAGATGCCACATTGAAAAATTAAGACAGCAGGTTTTTCTAACGACAATGCTAATTACAAATAATATCATAATTCAAATGTCATAGAACATGTCAACTGTGTAATTATGATGAAAATGGCTGAAATTTACCAGTATTACGTTTGCACAGAAACGTTTGGGATGAGAGGAAGGAAGGCACATTAGAGTAATTCGAGGAAATGATTCATTGTTGGACACTAACCCGTACTGATAAGGAAAGACATCTAACCCTTACTGACAAGGAAAGACATCTAACCCGTACTGACAAGGAAAGACAACTAACCCTTACTGACAAGGAGAAACATCAAACCCTTACTGACAAGGAAAGACATCTAACCTGTACTGACAAGGAAAGACATCAAACCCTTACTGACAAGGAAGGACATCTAACCCTTACTGACAAGGAAAGACATCTAACCCTTACTGACAAGGAAAGACATCTAACCCTTACTGACAAGGAAAGACATCCAACCCTTATTGACAAGGAATGACATCTAACCCTTACTGACAAGGAAAGACATCTAACCCTTATTGACAAGGAGAGACATCAAACCCTTACTGACAAGGAATGACATCTAACCCTTACTGACAAGGAAAGACATCTAACCCTTACTGACAAGGAAAGACACCTAACCCTAAAAACTGTTGAATTTAACTGATATCAAATTGTGATGATGATGATGAGAAAGCACAAGATTGGAACAGTTCATTGCACAAAGTTCACTACAGAGGTTTCGTTGGCATTTATTACAATATTTAAAGTTAACTTTGTAAGAACAGTTCCTGCCTTAGCACGGTAGTACAGAATGGAACGGTAGTACAGAATGGAACGAAGTAAGTTTGGCATTAATCAGATTGATACTGTCTTACTTGTCATACTGATGTAGCAAGACTTGTAACCAAACATTACACTGCTGCACATGATACAACTAAACAGTACGAAACACGAGAAGCTTTGTATAAAAAATGCCTAAACGTCTCCATTGCTGTTTACCATTGTTTTGCACATCCATTTCTACATAACACATTGATCATGAGATGTTCACGGGATATTTTTATGTTATAATTATTACAGTCAATATAAAAACTACTTTACACGAATACAAAATATCGCAAAAAGTAAAAACAAACTGCAACACATGTTATCTTTCAACTGAACTTTTGCAGTACCATACTGAAGATTTCTGCTAGAAAATGTATGCAAAGACCAAAAATAAGAGATTTTAATTCTATAAAATTATCAATAAATTGATACTGATTAATGAATTATCAATGAGTCTATAGAGAATTATGTTTAAGGCCAGTTATCATGATGTCAGTTTTTTTATACACACTATTTAATTGATTCTGACAGTCAAGGCTAATCTGCTGCACAGAGACTAACAGAATGTGGACGCAAAGAACATAGTCACTGCCGATCTCAGCAGTACAACAATAAATACTAACAACATCTAAAGCACTTCCTACTTTACATACTTCTGAGACACAAAACATAATTACACTAACCATACTTCTTAAGCAACTTGAGTTCCCACCAGGTCTCAGAAACTGATCACCAAACATTGAACACATTGCAGTATTGAGAACAGGATGCAATGGATGATTAATTATCGATAAAACCTACAAGAACCCCGTGCAATATTACAGGCTGTATATAATAATTGAAAGCAATAATTTCACATTCAATAACTTAACAGATACTAAAACCTGTGAAATCACAAAACCAATGAGCAGAGATCACTTTCATCAATGAACGCCGATGTTAACAAAACATAACTACTTGCATTTATTCATTGCTTTGTTGAGTATTTTGGTAGTACGATAATGTAAAATCAAGGATACAGTCTAAATTTTCACAGTACGACATGTTTAATTAACAATAGAGTAGGCTAATATGTGTATCAAACACACAGCAATAAGCATAATGACGGTTGCTCCTTGACAGCTAACAGAGTCTATATAAATGCAGCTAAATAATAGGCAGAAAACTCCAGCTACATACAAATTATATTATTACTAGAGGAAAAATTGTTAAATCAACAAAGACTATTAAATAAATGTAAACTAAAAATTTATATTGTTAATAGGGGACAACCAGTTAAATCAACGATTAGCCATACGTAAAACGCATACTCAGTTGTTGGTAATAGTACTACCATGCTTAATATAAGCACAGCATCACTGTCACATTCTTAAACCAATTCATCGTACATTCAAGCTGGAAATAATATCTATTCACAATACTTGTGAGGAAACAAATATCAATAATAACTACATTAAAATATTAAAAGTATTTTTAATTAAATGCTTCATCCTCTTCATGCACATGTCCCTCAGGATGTAGAGTTGCCCACAAGCAACCTCCATGCACCTTGACCTTGAACCAAGCGATGTGCAGAGTGAACCTTGACCTTGCAGAATGCATCTTGACCTTGAGCCCAGAAATGTGCACAGTGCACCTTAACTGTGCACATTACTTAACCTTGCAGAATGCATCTTGACCTTGAACCCAGCAATGTGCAGAGTGCATGAGAAAGTCAAAGGTCGGGATGCATAGTCGCTGCTAGTAGGAACTCCTCGTTCGGCGGAACATGTGCATGAAGAGAAAGAATTATTGTGCATACACAACACACACACACACACACATACTACATAACACATCAGTATCAATCAATAAATTGTAAGATCTATAAATATAAAAAATATTTGATTACAACCAATAGAGCCAGCCTCAAATTTATCACACTTAATTACAATGTAACAAGGTCAACAAAAATCCCGATCGAAGGATCTCATCATCATTGACAAGATCGTGGAGAGAACAACTGTCCCGTAAGTCTTCTAAATCGACTTAGCTACTCATACTATATGAAGATTCTAATGGCACTCATAACAAGCTGTATACTACAATACTGTATTGGACAGCATATTGTCCTAACAACAGAATTGCAGGCATTTAGATTAGAACTCAACAAAGAACTCAGTCACCTGCAAATATTCTACACGTTACACGAGACAGATACTACCCATACCTAACATCATCTACATAATTCAATTGCTAACATGCAGAACATCATGGACTAAAAAGAGGTATATAATACATCTATATACAGACAAATGTTACAAAGCACTACTATACGAACTAAAGTAACACAGTTTAGTGCCTGACATTACAACATAAATATCCTATGCAGAATGCTTGGTATTATGCATTATTCTGTGATGTTATAACAAACAATCCTATGATGTTATTACCTGTACAATAATACTATTAAACAACTGGTTACGATAAAAATATACTCAACCGATACTCAACCATTGTTTATCGTTAGGTTTGCATTTGATAAAAGATTAGGACTAAACGAAATAGCTATTTAAAATTGCTATATGTTTCGAAGCAGTCCATGTACTCCACGGCCATGTCGTACAGAAACTTGTACTGATCCTACACAAAACAAAGAGAAACATATCATACAGAAACTTGTACTGATCCTACACAAAACAAAGAGAAATATATCATACAGAAACTTGTACTGATCCTACACAAAACAAAGAGAAATATATCATACAGAAACTTGTACTGATCCTAAACAAAACAAAGAGAAACATATCATAAAGAAAATTGTACTGATCCTAAACAAAACAAAGAGAAACATATCATATAGAAACTTGTGCAGATCTTACTACAGAAAACTTAGAAAATTGTACCGTTAACCAGCAATTAGAGAGATACAGATGCTTGCTTGCAATACATCTAGCACTCACGTTTGACTAGCATACTAAACACATACTCTAATTCGGGGAATATAATCTATTGCCACTGAGTACTCTAATAACTTTCACACAGCAGTCAAGTACTCTAATACAGTCACCTGTTACTTGACAGTACTAGAACAAACCAGGGTAGTCATCAAATAAATGAGGCAGAAAGGCAATGTTGCAGAAAGGCAATGAGGCTGAAAGGCAATGAGGCAGAAAGTACAGCTGTTAGTACAACACAGTACTGATAGCATGATTGAGCACAGCTACAAGGGGTCAACAAGTACAGCAGCTAGTGCAACAGTACTGATAAGCTGATTACTCACAAAGGTTGGTACAACTACAAGCCGACTACTTACAAAGGTTGGTATAAGCTGACTACTTACAAAGGTTGGTATAAGCTGCGGCCGGTTGATACGAGAATGCTTGACGCTTTGGAACACATCAACCTCCTGTTCCACCTTCAGCTGTTCCACCATGTACGACACGGCACAGAGGACACCACTGCGCGTCGCACCATCACTACAACAAACAATGCATTGCACCATCACTACAACAAACAATGCGTTGCACCATCACTACAACAGCAGAACAGTGCATCGCACCATCACTACAACAGCAGAACAGTGCATCGCACCATCACTACAACAGCAGACAATGCATCGCACCATCACTACAACAGCAGAATAACGCATTGCACCATCACTACAACAGCAGAACAATGCATCGCACCATCACTACAACAGCAGAACAGTGCGTCGCACCATCACTACAACAGCAGAACAGTGCATCGCACCGTCACTACAACAGCAGAACAACGCGTCGCACCGTTACTACAACAGCAGAACAGTGCGTCGCACCATCACTACAACAGCAGAACAATTCAGCATCATCGCTGCAACACCGCGACTGTTCAACAACTGTCTTGTTCTCATGTTCTTTGCAAGTGCTTTCTTCTTCACAGAATAACTGGTCGTTGCTCTGATCAAAAAGTTGACGAGCGTGCAGCTCATGGCAGAAAATAGTGCTCAACTTTAACCGTAAACCTTACACCAGAAAAAATGGGCAAATAAAAAAATCCTCGTCAAAGTCACAACCAACTTTCATAGGCATAGAAATAACATCAATGTTAATCGTGGCTCATTCATTCACCACTTTCTATCAACACTGCTAGTCTACCAGTGAACTGTGAAAATTTGTTAACTCTTTCTACTCGTTACATTTCTTATTGCTAACAACAAGATACTTCTCACTGGGATCAATTGGTGCTTGGAATATTTGAAATCTTCTTACAAACCCCACAACCTGTAACTTCTGCATATTATACTTCTACTTATATCTGAATATGCTTGCTACTTCAATCATCTTATCTATTTATATGTATGAAATCTACTGCAACAGCTGTTACCAAAATAACCACTTGAGAGATCACACAACACTCACTATAGAAATGACAGACAAATCTATTGAAGCAATGTAAGCAAAGGTTATAACAACATGCCAATTAATATCACAAGCTACAGATTTCATATACTATATTGAATTATATACAAAACAATGTAAATAACAGTTACGTGTAATTTAAGTGTTAAATACAAAGTCAAAAGCAACGATTTCTCGACGAACACAGACAACTGTGTCAAACGCCCACATTCTAGACATGCTACGCGGTGTCTTGTAAACCAGACATTCTAGACATGCTACGCGGTGTCTTGTAAACCAGACATTCTAGACATGCTACGCTGTGTCTTGTAAACCAGACATACTAGACATGCTACACTGTGTCTTGTAAACCAGACATTCTAGACATGCTACGCTGTGTCTTGCAAACCTGACATTCTAGACATGCTACGCTGTGTCTTGTAAACCAGACATACTAGACATGTGTTACGCGGTGTCTTGTAAACCAGACATGTTACGCTGTGTCTTGTAAACCAGACATTCTAGACATGCTACGCGGTGTCTTGTAAACCTGACATTCTAGACATGCTACTCTGTCTTGTAAACCAGACATTCTAGACATGCTACGCTGTGTCTTGTAAACCAGACATTCTAGACATGTTACGCTGTGTCTTGTAAACCAGACATTCTAGACATGCTACGCGGTGTCTTGTAAACCAGACATTCTAGACATGCTACACGGTGTCTTGTAAACCAGACATTCTAGACATGCTACGCTGTGTCTTGTAAACCAGACATTCTAGACATGCTACTTGTAAACCAGACATCCTAGACATGCTACTCATGTCTTGTAAAACTTGATGAGAGAGAAAGACTAACAGACAATGGACCGCGATAACACCATTGCCTGAGCGCTGTTGCCACTTCTCAATAGCGTTGAGTAGAGAAATGACAGACGAACGTCTTGACGGCACAGCACAATCAGACGGCCAGCCGCTAAACTGAAAGTGTCGTACTGTCACAGGTTCACTTGACCCCTACATGAACAGAGCAACACAAGGTCAAAGTGTTGCAACATAACAACAACTGACCCCTAAATGAACAGAGCAACACAAGGTCAAAGTGTTGCAACATAACAACAGCAACTCATCTCTACATGAACAGAGCAACACAAGGTCAAAGTGTTGCAACATAACAACAGCAACTCATCTCTACATGAACAGAACAACACAAGGTCAAAGTGTTGCATCATCACACCAACAACTGACCCCTACATGAACAGAACAACACAAGGTCAAAGTGTTGCAACATCACAACAACTGACCCCAACATGAATAGAGCAACACATTGTCAAAGTGTTGCTGTTGTGACAAGGTCACAAAAGCAACTCATCTCTACATATACAGAGCAACACAAGGTCAAAGTGTTGCAACATAACAACAGCAACTGATCCTTGCACGTAGAGAGAAATGTCATATGCATAGTTGCATACTTTCGTCATCAACATTTCGCACAAGTTTTCCTTGTCAGGAATGTTTAGACATAATGTCCCTGAGGGCCATTAAGGCTGAATTTGAAGGCAGCATGCACTTACTGTTGCCAACCCATACCAGG
This sequence comes from Buchholzia appendiculata, assembly GCA_034694885.1. Classification (NCBI taxonomy): domain Eukaryota; kingdom Metazoa; phylum Annelida; class Clitellata; order Enchytraeida; family Enchytraeidae; genus Buchholzia; species Buchholzia appendiculata. The sequence goes on from JAQFYQ010003424.1 coordinate 8,590, forward strand.
ATTGGGTGATTTTCCCTTCCAGCAAGAATGTTATTGCTTTGTGGAGTTTAATCACTATGCACATACTTGTCAACAGTTCCATCCTAATTGAAATGTGGAAAAAATGTGGAGGGAAACATTGTGATAACATAAAACCCAATCTTAATTATCCTTAGTGCTAATTTTGGACAACATCAATAGGGACAATAAATGATTATGATGATGAACCATTCTTCACCGCATACACAATCAAACGCTAGGATTCATTCAGTATACCTTCATCATCATCATTAGTCCTCTGCCGGAAGGCAGGTCCCTGGTATCTATTTCCTTCACAACTCCCTCAGTATAACTTATACAGATAATACTATAGCAGATAATCGAAGTTGATAGCAGGCGCAACTCTGTGCGACGGACCTTTAGATGCTTCGATAAACTGAAAACTGCGTAGCATGTCAAATATTTGCAGATACAAATTTTGAGGATTTAAATTTTATCTAAGATTATACTGGTTAATCCCTATCAACACGGGGTAAAAATCCAGAAATTTATCTTTTACTTTACATCTTTCTGTTACATAAAAATACTTCTAGAGTATAAAAATAATCTTTCCCCTGCATCATGTCCTAAAAACAACCATGACGAATATGTCCCTATACATTTGTACAGATCCAAGTTTACCCGTTTATTGTGAGTCACCGTGATGTCACGAACTGTGATGTCTTTGACTTTGTTATCGCCCGAGCTGGCCGACAATGACGGAGCATCAACGTCTATGCCAGTCAGCTCCACAGTGAATGGACCGTACGAGACTGCGGCTCCAAGCTGCCTGGGGAAATACTCACCGAGACTCTAAGTCAGCAAGACAATGTATGACTCAGTTTCATACATTAATGCATGATCATCTACAGTAACCCATTGACCTATTTACAATGATTAATTCATGCTCTTCTGTAGTAACACATCAATCTATTTACATAAGTCATTAAAGTATCAATGCCATATTGACTGCTGGAGCATACTTCCGTATTTACATACATTAACAAAAGGAAGTAACCCACTAATCTATTTATACGCATCAATAAATAACATTATGTCATAAAACATGCCCCATTTACCAACATCAAAGTACAACATATTCTTGAAAATACATCTACCTTACAATCCTCACTGAACTGAATAATACATCGATTATTCTTACTGGATCTTTAGTATCGGCTTCATTCATCATGACGATCGTCTTGCAGCCATGGTCGACGATCATTGCCCAGAAGTCGTGGACAGTATTAGGCAACGGTGCTTGAGTGACTATGTAAGCATCCCGCTGTTTGTAGCCCTACAAAGTCACACAACTACAACTATATGGAGAGTAGTGCAAAGGACAGAAAATCTGATTTGTTCAATGGAATGCTGACAATTACAATAAATTTCTTGTCAATTTAACATAATGTAAATGTAATAAGAACACAACTAGTTCAGATCATGCCTCAATAAACCTTTGGCGCAAAATACTGTCGATTATATTGAATATATAACGTGAATATGATGATAGATGTGAATACATGAGACTTACATCAATGAAGACAGCATTGATATATTCATTAGAACCACTGATGTAGGTCAACAAGTATGGCCGACTCAGCTTGTTCACTACAAACACAAACAGAAAGACTAATGTGACTTTGATTTAATCACAAGTAAGTCGATAATGCACAACTACACCAAGGAAACAGCCAACTAATAATCAGAGGTAAGCTCTAGATATAATCAGATAAGACAATTGCAGTCGGTACTTTCCATTCAACAGACAACATATTGATCAATCACAGAAAATACTGCAGCTCAATGATAAATAGACTGAGAGATTATAGATACACTGTCTGTTAGAAAGTATTTAATGTAATAGTGTTTAACGTAGTTGTGCAACAATGATGATGATGATGATGATAGTGCTCTGTCCGAAGACAGATCCTGGCGATGGACCGTATTACTACGCACGACTTAACCACCAATCGACTAGGCCAGATGAGCACTGGTGGGTGGCCAGAGGTCCTTCCCGTACAGGCAACAATAATAATGCATATACTGTATGAATATATGTATATATGTATATATTG
>JAQFYQ010003425.1:0-10685 GCA_034694885.1 Buchholzia appendiculata
CTCTCCTTCTTTCTCTCCCTCTCCTTCACTCTCTCTCTCTTTCTCTTTCCCTTTCCTTCTCTTTCTCTCACTCACCTCTCTCATTCTCTGATACCCGAGCTTTCCTTCTTTATGAATTCATCCGACATCTCCACCTTCCCTTCTCTCTCGCCACTCCCCCCCCTCCCCCTTATGAATGAGACGGAAGCGGACGAGCGCTATAAGGGATGAATACTTGTTGGCATTTATTAATAGGAAATATGACGGTTAGCGTTTATATTGGACTCGGATCCCGGGGCGGGAACGTTCATCCACGAGGTCATTATTGGTTCCAGGCCACGGGATCAACTTCGTCAGCATTCGGTCGACGAGTCGCTCGGACGTCAAAACACAAACGCGCCTTCAAATAATAACAGTGTCGTCAAAAATAACAAACGCGTCTTGCAAACAAAAAGGTGCCGTATAAAATAACAAATGTCGTAAAATACAAGAGTATTGTCAAACAGCATAGTTTTGTGAAACATAAGAACAATGTTGTCGAAATAGAGATTAGATTAACAAAGAGTTAAACAATGGCTTCGTGACCATCTATGGAAATATTTACTTGCACAATAATTTATTTGTTATGAAGCTTAATTGAGTTTGAGGTTTACAAGAAACCGTTTCCGAAAACGACAAAAGAGAGTAACTGACGCTTTTCTACATTTATCAGTATAACATTGAATAATTTTTTACTTGAAAATAGTTTATGGAATATGAATAAACCATAAGCAAATAAGATATGTCTTCACCAATTAATTCTCGTAAGTGATCAGGCACGTATTATATCATTATTGTCGACTCAAAATTAATGCATATTAAAATACAGAATAAATTTAAATGTATAAAATTAATATTGCTTTGACTTCATGATTTCATAAGTTCTGTGATACATATGATATTAGAATTAATATTTAATCATTTGAAGTACACCTTTAGTATTTTCTCAAAATTCAATTGTTGTTATTTTATCCCTTTAATATACATGTATACTAGATTAAATCTGTTCCAGTCATTACAGATACTATCACAATTTCAGAATTGACTTAGTTACTTTCAAATATCTTTTGCGTTGATCTTTGATGTTCAAAATAAATCGCCGCGCCTTTAGAACGACACTGTCCACGACCTTCAAGATTTCTATCTCGGACAGTTTCCTAACTTTGATGAATTGTACTTGTATGATTCGGCAACAGGGATTGGTTCAGTGCCTGGGGGTGTTTGAGTGAGAGGAGAGGGGGGGGGTTGACATGGGTCAGAGATGTTCCCAGTGTTAGTTTGTAATGTAGTGAGCGACGCTGCCATCCTTGCTCCTATGAGAGATCATTGCTGTCAATGAAAATAGATGATCAGCGTAACGGTGAGATTGCCTCTTGTCGCTCCATGATGCCCCAGGCCCTCGGGATCGATTCGTTTCCCTGACTGTTCAGATTGATAAGAAAACGAAGACGAGGAAGAAAAAGAAGATGAAGAAGAAAAAGAGAAAGACGAAGAAGAAAAGAAGCGCGGGAGAGTATAGATTGACTACTTTAGCATTCTCTTTCGTCTCAGTGTCATAAAATGATACTCAAACTGAAGAATGATTCTTGGGGAATCAGGATTTCCATGCTTTTAACGTTAAATCCCATTCGCTTGCTCCTTTCGTTAGCGCATTTGATTAGCCCGTTGAACTGTTGAACTTTACAAAATATTGATGACGAGAACTGCAAAGATACTCATCTTGGCTTGTCGAAATACATGATCAAAGTATATGATACCTCACTATAAACTAAAAGCCACATTTGAAAGTGATATTAAACTTATAGAATTGGAATTTCGTTCCTTGACATGATCTCGACTAAACCTATCTCATGAGTAATATCTCTCTCTCTCTCTCTCTCTCTCTCTCTCTCTCTCTCTCTCTCTCTCTCTCTCTCTCTCTCTCTTTAAAGTCTTTCTTATGTTCTCTGTAGCCATACGTCTCTTTTTTCCTTCTGTTCTTTTTCCCCAAACTCATTTCGCTCTCAATTTTTCCATATGAAATGTGTCAAGACTTCCAAATAGACTTTGCTGCATCTTCTGACCGCTGCTCTGTTCCATCATTCGCTTTATTTCTTCCACTTTCTCTCATATTTCCACCCTCCTCGCATTCTATTAGAGACCGTTCTCCATGTAGTGAGTGTCATCACTTCCTCACGCCATGCCTTCCTCCCTCTACACGCTCTATATGAAAGACGTGCATCTCCCCCAGGATTTACATCCAACTGCTCTCCGGTTTGAAGGCAATTACTGAATTGCCTCTGAGACTAGTCGCATAGCGTGCAGTCATGCAGGAAGATAATGACAGTCTGATGCATCGAGTCGGACGTCGTAACTTCGACTTTTCTTATCTCACGAATCCAAAGCTCGGTAAATGATTTGCCTTCTTTCTTTAAGGCTTCCTTCCGCGTCCACCGGCAAAACGTCGATATCGAGAGATGTCAGATCGAGTATTGTGCATATTGGAGTTGATGTCGTTATTAGACTTGTCTCGCAAATGAAACGTAATGTTCAATAACTAAATTTAATTGATCGGCTATCCTCTATAGATAGTTGTGGTTACAACGATTATTGATTATAGCAAAATAACTTTTTGTGGCTTTGGAAAAAATAATCTATTTATATTCGATACACCAGTCGAAATCATAAAACTTTTGATTCGGATTATTTATTCCATAAGAGTTTGAGTATCTGGATCACTGGTAATTAAAGCAAAGTATTTGTAGTCTTCCATTATGGAAGATTACCAGGCGCTTATCTCTCACCACAGTCCACATCCTGACGTAAAATAAAGTTCATTTAACTGGGTCCAATGTGCTATGCACATCCGTTAATTAACTGCCCAACATTTCACACTATAGTACCAACTTATACTAAATGATACTATTTGGTAGCAGATGCGACAGAGCCTACACAAATTTGTCTGATTATTCTATTAGCCATGTACATGTATACTATCGTTTGTGTATTAAACTTTCGGTGTTTGGCGAAGTATGCTGTATTGTGCAACTGGATTGCGCATCTTTCCCAGGACTTCCTGGCATTTTGTCGAGGCTGGTAAAAGTGATTCCCGAGCGGATATCAATCAAGCCGTGCATGTTTTTAAGCGTGTCGCAATCAGTAACGTTGGCGATTAAGCCTGGAGAATCTCTTCCTGCCCAGCGTGTGAGAGAAAGCCGCACGCAGCTTAGCGCGCAGGTTCAATTTCCGCTCTGCAAGGTCTTCAATGACATCATCAGCCGTGACGCAGGAGTTATTTAATCAAGACAAACGTCACACATCAAGATTTGCTCCTCAGCAGCGGCAGACTGCCGCGGCAGTAGAGCAAGCAGTAGTCAGCTATTAGTAGGTTGGCATTGAGAGGTAACGCTTTCGTTATTGGCAGTGAGTTGATTCAAAGCAGCGTCGCTCTTATCGTCTGCTCGCAGTCAGTGGCTCTGCGTGACGTTGTTTAGTTCTTGCGTCTGCGCGATGCTTTGGTCTTTTCATTCGGATTTTTTTCCTGGATTTCGCTCGTTGTGCGTTTGTTTATTATAGTGAAACAGCATTCTGGCGTACAGGTATGTAACTATATAAGGTAATCTTGAATAGTTGTTACTATGCACAGCATTGCAGTTCAAATGTTGTGTTGTTGATTCCATTTAGATTGCGGATTAAATAAATCAATTACGATTATTTTTTCAAAAATGTGTTGGGAATTTTAATCATTACTGTATAATAATTTTTTAAGTATAATAAAGCGTGATGATTGTCAAAGTTGTAGAGAAACGCTCCCAAAATGGTTTTCTACACTGCTTCTGGCGACATTTCCTTTCATGACCTTTTCGGCATGTACTGAAATGGTGTAATTGAGGCTGTAAAACTTGTAACAAATCTAACTAATCGACTGTCACTGATAACCTTGCTAGCACAGTATCTAATGATATAGAAAGAGTTGACAAAGGGCAATTACCCTCCCCCTTGATTTTGATGAGAACAAGCACTATGCTTTGCAAATTTGCCCCACTACTCCATACTTGGCATGTTCAGAAGTGAACTGGCGTGTGTGGCAATCGGGCAAATGTCAGATTCATAGGCTATTAATTTTGGCCCAGAAGTTGGCGGCCTAGTAATGTGAGAGCGTTAGTTGAAACAGAACTAAATTACTATAGTCCTTATGAGAAAATACTTAGCGAATGATAATTATTTATTACCAATCCCATGCAATCCCAACAATCACCTCAGAGCTGAGCCATGCATAGAAAGAAAAGAAAAGGAACGTAAATAATTAAAAAGAAAAAAGATATGCAAACAAAGCAAAGTATGCTTGACGCTTTTAGATAGAACGTTGCTGTGCTCTCATATCCCGCTCACAAACCTCAGCCTGACATTGTGTAGAGCTTAGCCTAACCGATGCCAGTCTGTTAGTCAAACATGTCAGTTCAAAACATAACTTTTTATATCAAGTGTCAGCATATGTGTACTGTATAGTAACAGGAACAACGGCACAATGTGAAAACATTTTCGGAAGAGGGCTGTTGAACGTTCCAACCCTTAAGACACAGTTTGTAGCACGGGGTTTATGGTTACTGCTCCTGAGGTATAGAATGAATTGAGTGACGAAATACGCCAGACCTTATTTTTTGAAATATATAAGCGGAATCTTAGGACACACTTGTTCAATACTGCATATAAATACTAGTACCGGTACAGTACTTCCAACGCCTCTGATTCAGCACTGGTTGTTGAAACATGTGCATATTGTCAAGTTTCGTATGGTATTGTATTGTGTTCGATATTTATATTGTCAGCTACGATATAACCTGGCCTAGGAATCTAACCCGGAACCCAGTGCATACAAAGCGAGTGCCTTACTGACTGCAAACTTGCCATTCTTCTGATTTATGTACGCAGATGTTTGATCGATTTGTATCGAGTAAAATAATAAAATAATAACAAATAACCAATGACCTGTGAGACAAACTTTGAGAGAAATATTAACTAACAGATTTTGAAGCGCGGAGAACATAGAAGTTTCTTTACCAGTGACGTAGAAAGAGTTGAACAATAAAAAGTTTTCAAAACGTAGTTCCATAGTACTCGTTAGGGCGGCGGCGTGGTACTACCGGCCCTTTTCTACTTCCGCTTAGCCCACTAATCTATAAATAATCAATTACCACTAATCTATAAATAGATTAGTGGCTTACTGATCTATAAATAAACCAAAAAAATTGATAAAAATCCCAGAAAGGGCCGGTGGAACACGTAGCCACCTAGCGAATACTAATTTTTACTAAACTAATTCCCATTCCATTTGGGATTTCGGAGTTCGGACACGGCAAATACGATCTTTAGCCCCCCTCCTTACGAATTGCTCGTTAGATTTAATTTTGTACAACTAACAAATTGAATATTCGTGGTTTTATCGTTTCATTCTCGCACAATTTCTTATACTCAAATTGACAAAAACGGTTGCCCAAAATGAAGTAAAATGTAATGATTGAATAAGATTAAGGCTTTAGCACGCCTGATATATGGCTGGAGTTCCTTCTCTTCACGTTACTCTGAAGGCGATCTAACTGTATACGTCGTACATAAATGTGTACCAACAAAGAAACATTTTATCTTACGTTCAATAGGTAGATGAATCTAAGTAAATAGTAATAGTGATAGCCATGAAAGCCCATGATTAAAGTTTCATTGCCGCTATATAGAAGTCTTACGCACATGTGCGAATTTTAGTGTTTATAAGTGATTTATAACATTTATATGTTACGTAAACTCAATACTGACTTCATGATCGACCATAGCTACAGTCGATACAGGATGCGCCATAATGTGCCCCAAAGATTACAATATTTACATTACGTTCGATTGTTGCAAGCTTTCGCAAGGCATTGTTTCGAATGAAGAAGGTTCACATTATAATGACTCCAGTGCGTTATAAATCAAATTGGCAAGAATTCATAATGCTGAAGTTTAAGCAAATCAAACTACTCTGCAAGTTAATCAACCAATGTGGAATTATTGAAGTTTAGATGTGTCGTAGGCATGAAGGAGTCATTTACCAAGGTTATTACAAGAATATGCTCGAAAATTATATGACCTAAAATCTGTGACCTAAATCGAAATAAAATTATTGAAGGAGATATCACATTCCTTGGTATATTTTGGAATTTGTGTTCAAGCTTTTTCTGCATAGCCAATATAACGTGAGAATTATTAGATGCTCGTGCTAGAGCCCTCAAGACGCCAGATAAAAAAATTCTCCTCTTTGTCTTCTGCTTCTATGTGCCGAATTATGTTCTATGTCTTGCTAGTATGGTCACCATAACAGATGGCGGTACGTATGTTTAAGTTATTCAGTAAGGTTCCACATATTGTATACAAAATTATAATTTAAAAAGTTTCATAGAAAAATGACTTATATGGATAGGTTAGTATGGTACAAACGAATTACTTTGAGACCAACTAAAACTTCCAATACGTTGTCGCACGATGGAAAAGAAACGTTGCTACTGTGATAACTAACTTATCAAACAATGTTGATATGCATTCATTGAAAAGAAGAAATGTTGATTTGTTTACTTTTTAATATTTGTAAATTGTATTCTCATCAAACGAGAAAACATTTTCTTTTGCACCAGTTCAAAAACTCAGTTCGTATTATCTTTGATAAAATAGTTGCACTTGTTTTTAGCTTTCGGTCATTTTGGCACACCCTCTACGGCATAAAATTATTGTCAGTTATGCTAAATAAATAATTCCTCTTTGACGCGTATACGTGCTATAGAATGAAAATTTTGAACGCTTTGAAGACAGTAGCAAGCATTTTGCTAGACTGATTTCATGTAAGCATGAGCTCATAAGAAAACTTTCAAAAACGTTTTGTACAGTTTGTAGATTGTTTAAATCTAAGTGGTCCTCTATTGGCTCTGAACTGCTCTGTACAGGTAAACAGAGTTACACAAAGACATTTACACGAAGCGTAACCTCAACGCTTGCGTTATAATTAACTGTAGATTTGGCAGCAGTACTTTCTACTCATGTCTTCACAACCGTCCGGCGTGACGTCACTGGCGCGAGAATCTTCTATCGATGACGTCGCACGAGGTCACGTGACAGTTGACCAATCGGAAGTCACAAAAGTAACGAGCTCATCGGATGACTATCATCACCATGATGACGATGACGTCATATATGACGTCACGGATGATGTTACAAATGATGTCACGGATGACGTCACTAATGACATTGACCACCAGCGCAATGCAGCTATCACCTGTCACCCCATCTCAGGACCTGCGGCTTCGCTGCGTGGAATCACACCCATGAGCAAAGGAACTAACAGGATTACACAGACAAGCACGAAGACATGCACGCAGGAAAACACGCGTAATGAGGATGTTGCAGGAAATGAGGAGGAGGAGGAAAGCTGCGAGAAAGCTGCCTCCTCGTGCCACCGGCTCGGCCCAAGAAGACTTCACTTCTCCAACCTGCCGTTCAGATTCAGAGAAATCAATCTTAGAAATATGCTGTCAGTAAGTAGATCTAGTGTAATACATACATGTATGTGTGAACAATCTTTGATATTATGGATAAAATCAATAAAATTAAAATTAAATAAATCTATACAAATTATTGAATACGATTAACAATATCGTCATCACCATCATCATCATCGTCGTATTCGCTGTCATCATCATCTTCATCATCATCATCATCATCATCATCATCATCATCATCATCGCTTGCGTCGTGTTTTGATTATATCAGATGTGTTTCGAATTACTATGCGTTTCAATATTAGGCATTTTACATTTCAAGTTTGACGTTTCTCTCTTTAATGACTTTCTCTTTGAATATAAAACACTGTTGATATATTTTGAGTAGTCATCACGGTTAGTCAGGGCTAATTGTTTTTACTGCTTTACTTTCAGCAATTTGGCAACATTCTCGATGTCGAAATTATCTTTAATGAAAAGGGCTCCAAGGTAATTGTTAATCTATTTTGAATTAGATTAAACTATCTATGAAATCTCACAGCTCTTTTTATTGTACATCAAACAATGTGCAATGGTAACAGTCTATCAGACTTTATGAGCCTGGACGAACAAGTCACTTCAATCAGTCAACAAAATGTACAAGACAATGAAAGAACCAGACACTCATCTAAACAAATGTTGCTATTTTATCTAGATATTCTAATCTATTAAAGAGTATGCAATGGCAATTAGGAAGAATAGACAAAACAGCACAACAATATGCTAGGAGTCATCGGCGGTAGCGACACAGGCTGGTAAGCTTCCTCGAACAGCCGCAGCATTCCCACGCTGGACTGCAACAGATATTCTCTGCAGCAGGAACGTCGTCTCTCTCTGATCCCCTGTAGCCTGAAAACCCCGACCTCCAAATTCCCTTATGAAATTCAGACTTTTGGTGTGCCACGCACCAAAAGTTTCTAACGAAACTGATATGATCAAGTGAGAGGAGGATCTATGAAATGTCTAATGACTTTTCTATAACTGATTATGCTTTTACATAGGACTGAATTTATGCAAGGACCAGATTTAAACACATGAACACATTTAGGCTTGACAGGCCTATAGTTTATTTGTTACATTAGCTCATACTTACTTCCTTTACTTTGCAATCGTATTTTTTATGAGCTTTTGATCTACACAATTTTTCTATTGATATTTTGATTTGTATAAGCAATTTTGAATTTAGAGAGCATCATGTCCCAATTGATGGGGGGAGGGGGAAGAAAAGAGTTGTCATTAGAACATTTGTATGGATTTTTTGGAGGCTCCACCTATTTTAAATCTTAAAGTTGAGCACTGTGGTACAGAGATAGCTCAAATGTTGTATTGTATATTATAACGATGCATGCTTTTGATATAATATAGTGCGAAATTACGTCCGTACAAAATAAAAGCAGCATAAAATGTAAAAATTCCATGAAATAATATCAAATACTTATTACTATGAAATAGTCTATGATCTTGTTTATTTGTAGGGTTTTGGATTTGTGACGTTTGCGAATGGTTGCGATGCGGACGTAGCGAAGGATTTATTTAATGGAACTGTGGTGGAAGGAAGAAAAATAGAGGTAGTTCAGGCGATATTTTATCTGAAATAAAATAAGTTAGAGCCGAAAATGTTCAATATGAAACCTTTGCTTCATTTAGCGTGCTACTGAGTGTACTGTGATACAGAAGAGTACATTATGTACGGGTTCTAAGCTTGGTGTCTATAGGGGGAACAACACTTTCTCACAGAGGTAATGCACAAGAAAAACTGCCTCTTGCATCTTAATCATGCAGTCATGGGCAAATCTCAAATCGAATCCCAACCATCAAATCTCAAATCTTTGCATAAAAAGATTTAAATCTTTAGGGTCAAATCAAATCCAAAATCTCATGGATGTCAAATCAAATCTCAAATCTTTCCTTCAATTCAAATCAAATCTCAAATCCTGCGACACATTTTTTACGCGACAAATATTTTTACGCTTATGAAAAATCATGTAGGATTTAGAATATATTTTTTAGTAATAATAAAATATTAATTGCAATGTGTAATATTTTGTGGATGATTATGAAGACACAGTACAATAAATAGCCTTAAGCCTGTTGTACCTATGCAAGCACGTGACCTGTGCACTCCGATTCAATGAACCCATGAACTAGCAATGAACTAGCAATACAAGTGCTATCGTGAATGACAACAGCCACGACAACACAACAGCTGGTAACGTTGAAGAGCAACGGAGTTGCTTGCTCAAGCTGAATAGAGTTCAGCATGTTATTATGGTATGGATTTGTCATCAAATCCTACATCGAATCCCGAAAAGTTCAAATCAAATCGAATCGAATCGCTAACTTTCAAATCGAATTGCCGTTGGTTCAAACCAAATTCCGAGCAGGGGCGTAACTACCGCCCCTGCAAACCCTGCAACGCAGGGGGCCTCGTGAGGTTTGGGGGCCCGACGAGATAAGACATTTTTTCCATTACTGCTTTCTTTCTACGACCATGTGTATTGTGACAACTAACATGAAAAATTTCGCATGCATCTGGTTTTCCACGAATGTTCCAAGAACTAAGCTTCATTTCAATGAATTGGCAGAAGATTCACTACTGACAAATACGGAACCATGTTTTCGCATCAACGTTTTCAACTGTTTGATTGACTGTGATATCTCAGCTTAAGCAACGTTTCACGTCAATGAACATTCTTGTTACCAAATTTAACATTATTGTCCCACAAGTTTTGTCAACAACAGCAGAACGTGATATCACAAGCTACATCTTTGCAGAAAGAGTACAGTTCTGATCTAAGTGAGGCGTTTCCATTACAGCTTGTTACATTTGCTTCTTCGTTGAAATCAGAAATCGGAAAACTGTCATCTATTAAGGACTTGGAACATGCAAATGCAGCACAATTTGTGTCAATTACGCACAAATGTGATTGTTGATTACACTGCAATGACTTCAGCTTTCACAAACGTCGTGTCGGCGCTTCAACTGTATCTCACCTTGCCAGCTTTAGTCGCGATCATTTTCGAAGCTGGGCCTCATAAAGAATTACTTACGGAGCACTATATCACGAGGTCGACTTCGTGCTTTGGCGCTACTGAGCATTGAAGCCGACTCAGCAAAGTTACTGA
>JAQFYQ010003426.1:0-10685 GCA_034694885.1 Buchholzia appendiculata
GTGATACCGGACACCGATCAAGTGACGATCGAGAACTGTTACATATTACGGGCTTAGCTTTAATACATAACAAAATGGAACAGATGCATCTTTTATGAAATCTAGATTTATAGACAGTATTCTCAGGATATGTTTTTAACTGTATTTTGATACCTGAGGTCGAGAAATTCGACAAATTATTGCATTAATATAAGCACAGCAATTTTTAATGGCATTGTCGCACATTGAAAGTGACAAAACTTCTAATTATTACCTATTTCTTTATATTACATTCATAATTATTAGTTTTATTATAATGTATGTTTCAGCTGCATTACAAAACAGATCTTGCTACTGTCCAAATGATTGCAATTCTCATTTATTTACCACCGAACTGTCGATTTCTCAGTTATCGCGGCATATTATTCAAGAACTTGTTAGGGCGAATATTGAAATAGTAGAAAACAACTATAACGCTATTGATGTGATGAGTCGAACGGGAAATTCGATGATTCACTTTCTGAACATTACAGACTTGCTTTGGAATTTGGATGGAGCACATTTTCAATTTAGAGACAAGATTCGCCTGAACTTCCTGAAATCTGGAACTTCAGTAACAAGTTTAGTTTTCGTGGCATTGCAGGGTTTCTTGGAAATTTCAGAGGGTGATCTTAAAACTGGAGGATCTGTTTTCATCAAGAAATATGTAGCTTGCTTTAGCAAAGATTATTATAACATAGTCAATAGTCTATCGCACACGATATTTCATTGCCATAGACAGCTACTGGCGTTCAACGCTTTATTGAAAACGGATGTCTTAGCCAGTTATAATTTCGCAGTCAGTGTCATTGATACCTTTGCAGAACTAAGAAGAATGTTTGCGAACGTAATCCCGATTTTGAATGGATCGTCAAAAAATGCGAGCTGCCATTCATATTCTGTAGAAAATAAATGTTCTCTCTTAAGTTATGATTTACTTTTTGACAAGCTGCATCGTATAGAGCAATACATGCTTTGCGTTCTGTATGCCAACTCCTCCGGTGAGATCTCAGTGAAAGAATCTAATCAATCGATTGTGATAGATGCTACTGATAACAGCAGGTATTATAAATGTGCCCACACAAAGCGCAATACGTTGCAATGTCTGACAAATGATAATATATTTGTGGATATCAGACTAGAACTGCAAGGTGCCGTCTCGTTTCTCTCCAACTTATACGTGTGCTTGAAAGATACGGTCTTCGCTTTGAATAATTTTAACACATCAATTCGAAACATAAACTTAGACTTCAAAGAGCAACTCATTTTTGATGAAGGATTACTAAAATCATTATCTTTTATGGACGAGATTGGAGGACATATTGCAATGACCTTTCAAAATTACTTGAATGGAGAAATTAGCACAATTGAGCTTACGGATCTTTTTCTAGATTCAATGAATGAAGATATTCTGTTAACGGTTGAACATGTTCAAGCAACAACAATTCAGGCAATAGTGAATGACCTGCACAATAGAATTTATTTTTATGAAATATTAATAAAGGATGCTTACACTTTGATGTTGAAAAGTTTCGTTGAAATGAGCAATAAGTTATCAATAACTGCCAGTGCTGAAGAATCGATAAGAAAATTTCAATTGTGGAAGAAACCAGAAGGTCGATTACACAGCATTGAGGTTTGTACCTGTCTCCAGTTACTTTACTAATTTCCCAAAGTTTCTTAAGCATAAACCAGACCGCATCTTTTTTGCTATACCTTTAAGAGGTACCTTAAGACATACTTGTTCGATACTGCATTTAACTACTAGCACAGTACTTTCTCACGCCTCTGAGTCAGCTCTTGTTGTTGATATCTGTGCGTGTTATCAAGTGTTGTATTGTATTGTATTGTATTTGTATTGTATACTTCCTTTTTTCCCACATCATGTAGCGCTCGATCATTAGATTTCCTGTCTTGCCAACTTACTCTTTCCACTCTTCTCCATAACCACACCTCAAATGCTTCCAACTTATCCCTCTCTGACTTTCGCAAGGTCGATGTCTCACAGCCATACACGGCTACTGGCCAAATGAAGCATTTAACATAGCCTAACATAGACTTGTATTATTCACATTTAGATAAAAGTGAATGCAATCGAACGAGGCAAGTGCAGTTTATAGAAGTGTACATACAGCTCCTTACCTTTGCACATTCCTGCGTCCAGTGTGAACTCACTCATACAGGCTGTGCATGTGCTACCGTTGCACGCCTGACACTTCGTCACTTCACAGGCTACCACACACATACACACTGTTACACAGCAACCACATAGAATAATTCATTGCATAGAGTTATACTAAAATTATATTCTTAGACATTATAATTCCACCATGGAATTCCACTATAATTCTACCCGAATAAGTGATAAACAATATTAAAGTAAAAAGTCAAGTATACTTTTAGTTTTCTGGATGGAGGGTAGACTTAGGTAGTCAGGCGCTGATCTCCCAACACAGCCCTCAGCCTGATGCAGTGCAAGATTCACCTAACTGGGGCCAGTGTGCTAATCAGGTCAGTTTACTTGCATAGCTTTTTTACATCCGGTGATAGGACACCGGTACCAACTTATACTGCTTGGTAACATAGACTGCAGAGCGTACACAAATTTGCCAACGGAAAGCATGTGGATCTGAATAGATTTTAGAACAGGTATTATTAAGCACAATATGAGTGCTTAACTGACTTGGATAAATATATTATGAATAGAACAAGGAAAATGAATAAAGAACAGTAATAGACCAAAAGCAGGAAAAGAATAAAAATAAAAATAACAAATTCAGATGCGTCACTGTACATCGCGCAATGAATTATGATTAATTAAAAAATCGTAATTTCCTACTTCCTATTTAGTGATTTCCTATAAAAAGGGTTTAAAATAAACAAGAACCGGTTTTCTGCACGGAACATCGATCCACTTGACGAGCAGCTTAGCAATTATGAGCCACATTAAACGGAACATGTTTTCCCCACGTCAGAGTAGGTAGTATAAAAATACAATATAATAATTGAAGTAAAACACTATGAATTCGATGATTACATTGAAACAACTTTCTTTAAAGACATGATTTTAATGCTAATAATGAATACAAGTATATTCTGTCCAGATCAGCTATAATATAACCAGAGTCCGAAAGTCTGATGAAATTCTGTTAGTTTCTTGTGAAACAAATTCTGTTGTAATGATACATATACCTGTTTATTAACAATAAAATATCAATGCAACAATTATTATGTTGTACACCTGTTCGTTATTTTTGAATAATTTGTATGTGTTGCTACTACAACGGCAGTATTTTAAACAAGTAGAATCTTTATACCCTCGCATGTCGCACTGTCAGGTAGAAATCTATGTCCAGCCAGACAGGAATCACATCTCCCAGCACCAGCCATTTGACACGTGCGACAATTCGGCGAACACGCTGGGCACAGAACAGTTATAATAGTCATCAGAAATAATAGCACCATTCTTTTAAACCGTCACTCGTATCATTAATTCATCGACGTCAGTGATCAGTGCTAAACCGCTTACGCACAGAGCAAGGACTGAGCAAAGACTGAGCAAGGAGTGAGCAAGGACTGAGCAAGGACTGAGCAAGAACTGAGCAAGGATTGAACAAGCACTGAGCAAGGACTGAGCAAGGATTGAGCAAGGACTGAGCAAGGACTGAGCAAGGACTGAGCAAGGACAGAACAAGGACTGAGCAAGCACTGAGCAAGCACTGAGCAAGCACTGAGCAAGCACTGAGCAAGGACTGAGCAAGGACTGAGCAAGGACTGAGCAAGGACTGAGCAAGGACTGAGCAAGGACTGAGCAAGGACTGAGCAAGTTCTGTCTTAACAGTTGGACCTGGCTGATATTCATTTGTGTAAGTGTGGTGAATCTCAAACTATATCGCATATTATTGATACCTGTAAATTGACCAGGTTTCAAGGAGGTATTGCGGCGCTGCATATTGCGACTGACAGTGATGCTGTTAATTAGGTGATCATATGGCACATGATGCATATGAAGACAACGGTAATTACTAGTTAATTTACATACAGGTTATTCTTGCACTCTGCCAGACTGAAGTCTATGGTGGGAGAAGAGCTCCTTCTAATCAGAAGTTGCCATCTGGACACTTTATCTTTCAACTCATTAAATTACTGAAACTTAATTGTCATACAATATTATAATTTTTATTGCCAATGTATGAAATAAACTGTATATAAAGAGCTATGCTAGTACTATGATCATTTTGTGATTTTCAGGTCTATTGATTACGAAATAATTCCGGTTAGAATTTGACCCTGAGCTACTTCCTTGTTAGGATGTATTTTCTGATCGCTGGGTCGCTGTTTGTTGGGATGATAAGTGTCGTGAGCGTTGATTGTGCTGAAGTAGTTGCTGGCAGATCTGGTGTCAGAAAAGAGGTGAGCATTGTTACATATTAAATCTTACACAATTAGGTAAATTTGTCTTAGCCCTGGACATGATCAAGTAAACATGCACCAAGATTTTGGTATCTGTTAATGTTCTGCATAAATTGTTAGGTTAAGGCAGCTGAATCTTTGTTTAATTTCAACTATTAGCCCTATGTTATATGCTTTCTGTGGTGACTAGAAAAAGTATTGAGTAACTTTGGTGAACGAGATTTGTATTGTTCCTCAGAATATTAATCTCTTAATTTTAAATCTAATTAAAAAATTAATTATGTGCAAACGGAGATTTACAGAAAGCTTTGGGATAACGATTGTAGTTCAGTTATTTTGTTTATTTGTGCTAATTATGCAATGTATTGTACATATTGTGCAATATTTCATTTGAAAATAGGATTGATTGTCATTTGCTATCTGAACATTTATCTTTGAAATTGATTGTAGAACTTATTTTTAGTATCACATTTTTATATTTAATTTCAGGTGTTTGTTTTTTCAACAAGCAACGCAAACTACCAGCTCTATAACTGGTCAAAGATTACGACCTTTATTCAATCAGGCTACAATGATGACGATCTAGTGAAACATGCGCATAAATACAATGTGACCGTTGGATACATTGGTCTGTAATGTTTATATTTTAGTCTTGTGTCTTAATTGATAAAAAAATGTCATAGTGGTTTTTCTAATTTTCATTTGCGGTTATTTGATTTTAAAGACAGGGAAATCAAGTTTGATATTGGGTGACTGTTTTGGATTTTTAGACATTGAATGTGAATTCAAATTATCAATATATACTTACAATAGATTTTAAATATCTTTAAAGTAAACAGTGAATATAGTATTAATTATCTTATGATGTATGCTTATGTCTTACCATTAGTGGAATGAAAAATTCTCATTATTATAGTGTAAATGTTTTGTTGGTTAGTTTTGCAATTTGGTTGTAGGCTTATGAATAAAGTTTTGTGGTGTTATGCCTTGCGAAATTCCAGGAATCAGATTATAGTTCTACTACGCTTGTCAGGGAATGCAGTGCGAGTGTTGTAAAGCGCGACATAGGATATATATTGATTAGTTTGTGCCTAAAAATCTGCTAAGTAATGTTGAATTGTGCTAGCTTTAACGTTTTCTGATTATTGTCATCGTCATCATCCTTTCTGATTATTATCATCATCCTTTGTCATAATTTAATACCGGTATTTTTCACACAGATTAAATATTTTAATTAATTAATAAGTAGTCAACAATAATTATGATTAAAATGATGATAGTAACTAATTATTATTACTGTTGTCTTACTTGTTAGCATATTTAATTTGTGTTCGGCATATTTCTATTCCTTTTTCATTCATTATATTTAATTAGGCTTGCCAATATGTATGGATATATGACAATGCATTTATTCAGTTAGTACACAGGTACACATTGATTAAATTAGAACACAGACCATACCATGAAGAGGTTGACCTGTTTTATCTGCAACAATATAGACTATTATATAGTATGACAGAATTTTTGTGTCTGTCTTTTAATTGAAAAGAAATTTGATTGAGCACATTTAATTTGATAAAGTAGTTCTGAAATTTGATTGAATGTAGATTGCAAAATATTTGTTTTGTGCACTTTTATTTATTATTTATAATGTTGTGTAAGACTTGTCATTCAATGTTTGTTTAATGTCGGTCGCTTTGGTCATGGACTGTTTGCAGGTAATTTTGAAAAGAGTATTCTTACGAATGCATCATTGATCGATCAGTGGGTCAGCGACCAAGTGAAGTACATACAGCAGCATAATCTGGACGCCATCAATGTCGACTTTGAAGATGAGATCTGGTACGATGAAGTTGCGGCCAGAGATGGTTTGACTTCGTTAGTGCAGAAACTGACGACCAGGGTCAAGTCGGTCGTGAGACCTTCCATTCAGGTATGGTAACTATACTTTGAGTTTCAATTTATGAAATATGTTCAATACAGTGTGCATTGTTAACTAGTATTAAATATTGTTTTAAATAGATAAACGGTGTTTCGTGGAAAGGTTTATTTTGTTCAATTGTATAATGGTAATATATTATTATAGATTGACCGACAGCTCAGTCAGTTAATCACTCGACTCGAGTACTAAAGGTCACGAGTTCAATTCCCGGCCAGGCTGAGTAACAAAATAATAAAATCGGTAACAAAATCGGCAAATTTGTGCACGCTCTGTCGCCCCTGTTACCAAGCAGTCTAATTTGGTACTAGCTGTAAAAGGCTAGGAAAGTAAACTGGCGTGTTTACCTAGCACGCTGGCCCTGTTAGGCGAACCTTGCAGTGCTTGCACTACGTCAGGCTGAGGGCTGTATGGGGAGATCAGCGCCCAGGCAACCATCCTTGGAAGATGCCACAAACTTTACTTTTTTAATATATTATTGAGAATTTAGTATTAAAACAATGCTTCAATGTTATTTAATAGTGATGATTGATATGGAAAGATAATTAAGACAACATTTGAAGAAAATTAATATAAGAAAATATAAAAGAATACCAGAGACTGTGAGGTTGTTTGCAAATCTGCAGCTCATCAATTTTTTGTTGATTATTGTCCAAGGAAAAATGTAACCCACTCCCACTGGAGCTAATGCATACAAACAATACAATCCATCATAATGCTCTGTGAATTAGACGAAGTTACTGCGCGTGGAAAATTTGTTTTGTGGAAGCGTTTCTTTTTGTGATCTCTTTAAATATCTAATATGCTATTGATGAAAATGTCTAGTCCATTGCTTCAGTTCAAAACAGGTGAAGATGTTTAATTCTAACATTCTGTCTGTGAAAGTTTTGTGCATTGCATATGAATCACGTATGGTGGATCGGTTGCAGGTGTCAATGGACTTTGCATGGTCTCCAGACTGTATCGACAGACGTTGCTATTACTACTATGCATTGGCAGACATTGTGGACTTTGCCTTTGTTATGGCTTATGACACCAGAAGTCAGATCCATTGGGATTGCATTGCCTGGGCCAATTCACCGTATAATACAACTGTCTCAGGTTCATAACTGTATCAGATTCGGTGTTTTATAATTGCTTTTATTTAATTTTATTCTATGGAACTGCATTTAACCGTTGCTATATATAGAATTTTTTATGTAGAAGTTTATTGGTATAGTTAAAGCATGGCCGTATTAAAGGAAGGTTTTCGGGTTAAAACTCAAAAATTAAAGTTCAAAAATTGTTTTCTTAACATTTATATTTAGGATTTTGTTTTGATAAAAGGTCGTCACGTTTTTGTGGGATGCTCACAACCCCCTGATTTTTTAAAAGGATATTTTTTGAAGCCGAAGACCCCCAATTTCCCCAAATGAATTCCTGGCTATATCCCTGGTGTTAAGAATTATATTTTGCAGATGATCTCGAATTCTTTTCTGTTCATTGTAATCAAGAAACTTTTATCTTTATAATTATATCAGAAAATCTTGCGATGTCTGTTCTCACTTGATATGTATGTATGTTTTACGATACATATACGATGCACATTATGTATAATGATATGTATTACCTTTACATGCGCCGTGTGTGTCATGACTGCCAAAGCTGACTTTCAGTATCGCTTGTCTTACTTGCACTTCTATAGTTTTAATTTAGTGAATTATTGCTCATCAATAATGTGAACACTTGTTGTCATGTCATAGTGCAAATTCGTACACTAGGATTTCTCTTTTGCGTTAATCTTGTATTCAGAGATTTCAAATAAACAATATATTTATACATAATGTACGGTACATTTAGACTGTTTAGTGGTCTACTTATCATCATGTTTTTCCTAAATTTACGATATATGGCTCTTCACACTGTTGTATGGCTGTGAATTCACTGATAGGTCTGAGGAGGTTTCAGGATCTTTACGTGCCAGAGTATAAACTCATTCTAGGCATTCCGTGGTACGGCTACAACTACAAATGCATCAATTATGATAAAGCTGTAAGTTGACTTACGATTACGATTTGAATTTTTTTTATTGTATAATTATCTTTCTATGTTCTGAAAAGTTAGCATTTTGTGTTCCTATGCTCATCTGCTATGTGCTTTTATACCAGTCCCTTCAATGGAATGTCGCATATTATCGTTGTCGGTGAATTGTTGGCTGTTTGATCTTTCCTGTTCCAATTTAAGCAACTTGAACTAACAAGTTAACGCATGTGTCTCTGATGCTTCTCTTCATTGATTACAGTGGTTTACTGTTCATGACACCTACGGTACAATGCAATACAAGCCGTACAATATTAGTCATGGTTAGAACTGATGGGAATTTTGTGCAGGACAAATGGGGAGATGGAGTTGAATGTAAACGAGAGGATACCTGACTTTGTGCTGATTGACAATTTATGGTCGACTGTTACGGTGGTAATGAAATGTGAGAAATGATGATGATTACGTGAGCGTGGATTGTGGATTCCCATTAATGACATGTGATGTGAATTATTATCAAATAATACAAAGTCCGCATTATTTGCATCGCGTAGGAAAACAAGTGCTACATAAAGTCCGTTCCATTCCGTGGCTCGCCGTGCAGTGATGCTGCTGGAACACAACAAGGATATTCACATCTTATGCACCTCATGAAGACGTCGTCCACGGGTCGACTGTGGGACAGCGAAGCCCAATCACCGTACTTCACATATCAGGTAAATTTATTTATTCAGATAAATATTATTAATATGAAGTGTTTTATCCTCTGTGATTGGCTGTGACCTCTGAGATCTGCATTGGCCAGATGTGATGTCTTGGTCTTGATCAGGTTATCTTACATCTGTAGTGAAATTTATTATGTTTTTAGTTGTGTATTCGCCGGTGTGGTGAGGGAAGATTCAATATACTGCTAATGAGCAGCCGGGAAAGGCGCAAGTCGTAAGAGGCGACTAAGGGCTAGTAGTCTGATCAGAGCTGCAGAATGAGTGTAGACTACTACCGGCTGTTCTTTCATGGTTGTGGGGTTAGCCTATGCTTGTCGCCACTACCAAATCAAAGAACAGAATAATTTTCTCTGAGGAATGGAAATCGCCCATTCCTGGTTATGGATTGGCGCCATCAAGTACGTCCATGCAAATCTAGCCTTCATGAGCCCTCAGGGACACTAGTCAAAGTCTATACCTGTGCTCAGCAAAGACATCTTGCGAAAGCGAATAGTAGACTATAAGGGGTGGCTATGACGGCGATGACGATGATGATTTGCATTCAAACAAAATTTGAGTCATTTAATGTAATATGATTTAATTCCCAATGTTTCCTGTAACATGGACAAGCTCTGCTCGACAAGACGTTATATAAGATTGTTGGTGTGAGAAAGTGTATTCGTTCGATAGTTTAAGCAGTTTTTGTTCCATTGAATCTACAATACTGTGTGAATATCATTGTGATGCACGCTTGAATATATGTTTATCGGTAGGAACCGTGAAATCGAGAGCCATGCGAGTCAATTATTTAATGAATTCTGACATATAAGACTAGCCTGAAATAGATAGTGATGATGGTAGGTATGATTTGTTTCAGTTATTTGAGATTTCTGTTCTTTTAAAATTATTATAACTATTTGTACAGGAATCAGATGGCAGTACGCATCAAGTGTGGTTTGATGATGTTGCGAGTCTTTCACTGAAGTACCGCCTTGCGGACGGTTTTCGCCTTGCGGGTGTGGGAATGTGGGAGGCCGATTCTCTGGATTATACGAACACTCCGGAAATGAGAAAATATCTCGGTGACATGTGGGACACTTTGCCTTGAATAAGGGAATATCTGAATGATATTCAGTCTTGATACCTAGATCTTATTTAGTTGCTATATTTTGTCATTAACTAACGCACATGTCGAGCTCTGATTGGATGACTTTATATCTCATTGAATGTGATTGGCGGCACCTCGCGTCACTCCGGGTCACATTCATTTACATCAACTAGAATTGTCTTTGTATTCTATATTATTGTCGAGTCCAGAGAGGTGGGGCGCTACAATACGCTCACTCTAATACTGCACGTGCTCGGTTTCAAATGTTCATGATTGACATTCGATCAGGCTTTTACCCAGGAATTTTGAACTGTGGGGTCTAACAAAATCTGGGATTGTCAAAAGGAATTGCACCCACAATTATTTTTCTTCAGATGCCTTATATCATATATATGTTAGGGGGGTGTAGTGAAATTGAACTGGGGCGTGTTGAAAACCAACTGGGGGGGGGGGGGGTGAAAAGCCCCCGCTTGGGGTGTGTAGG
>JAQFYQ010003427.1:0-10684 GCA_034694885.1 Buchholzia appendiculata
AGAGAGAGAGAGAGAGAGAGAAAGAAAAAAAGAGAGAGAGAGAAAGTATGATCACTGATGACTGTCTGTAAATATATACCGTACAATAATCTTCAGTTTAATATTTTTAAGCATCTACTGTTATCCATGCTGTAGGTCTTCCCGCAATTATACTATCGTCACTTTGGCGGGGGTGGGTGGGTGGTCCAGTGTGAGCAGGGAGGGGCGAAGAGGACAGATTGTTTCTGGTTACAGTTGAAACAAATCTGAGTCGTTTAACAAGCATAAAGTCGCCGCTCGGCGCTTTCTGCCCTTTCCCAAATCAAAAATACACAAATCTTCCCCAACCGCGAAATGCCTCTTGAGGCTAGCTATAGGCCTACCCCCAAAATATTACGAGCCGAAAGCTATTTTTCCAAGCAAGATTGATAAACTATTTCAGACTCCACTAAAGCAACTATTTTTCTTCGAGCGATGTTGGACACGGGTCGGCCTATACAGTGACGTAATCATGAACAAAATATTTTTGACATAAAGTCATTAATGAAAATCAACGGACCCGTAATTTCAATTCTAATTTTTGCAATGCCAAGCACCAGACCCGTTGTCAGGATTTCATTTGGGACGGGGGAGAGGTTTGACTTCTAAAAAGAATTTACGTTGATATGAATGCGTTTATAATAGGTTTTACTTTCAATAATGAGTATGGCGGGATGCCAGAATGGTCTAGTGGTATGACGCCTGCTTGCGCATGCAGGAGACCCTGGTTCGACTCCTGGTTCATTCATAACGTTTTGCTTGTGATGGGAAGGAGGCTTGTTAAACGGACCAAACATATCTTCATCTACACAATATATTCCTGGACATGTCAACATCAATTTCTTTCAAACGCGGCAGTTGCTTCGAACAGCGTGAGAAATGTGCCTTCACGCGATAAATTAAAACATATGATACATGCGACCCAAGCGCTGCTGCAGACTTGTACGATATTATTCTGTTTAAAAGCATAAGTCTGTAGAGGATTAGCTGATGATTGGACTGAATGAAGACTTATTGTGGGCGTGTGACGTCAGTGATTAGAGCATGATTGATGACGTCACGCAAGATTCTTTACTTGAAGACGACGAGAAGTCATGACGACAAAGATGACTCAGCTTGACGCAGCTTGACGCAGCTTGACGCAGCTTGACGCAGCTTGACGCAGCTGGGTTATTGAAGACCGGTGCACACGAGCTGACACTAAGCTGTGTGTGTCGGCAGGCAGGTCGTTATAGCAAATAAGAATTGATGAACGAATCGTGACGATAGAGTCAATAAGAAGTAGAGGAAGAGAAGTTTGTCGAGCAAAGATACTAGGTTAATTATTTCTCTCCTCATCAATAATTGTGCCCAAGGCTGTATGTAAAGGGGCGGGGTCGGGTTCCCCCACGGGTTTTTTATTTCTTAAATGTATGATGTTTTTGAGAAAGAAAATTGAAAAAGGTCGTTAATTTCTGGGGAAGATCAAACCTCCCCCAGATGATTTTTTTTTAATCTGGTCGTCAATTTTTCGGTGGAAGTCAAAACTCACAAATGAATTTCTGTCTACTGTCCTGATTGTGCGCAGGCCTATAGTAGTGATGAACCGATATGCTAATGCTGCTGTGATGTAACAGACTTGCCTGGAGCCTACGAGTCGCGGGGTCTATTCTCGTTCTGACCGATCCTGCAACATTGTCAACTTATTACACTCCTATTTAGACAATAAATAGTAATACTATGTTCGAGTAGCCTATAATCACATTAGGCTACAATATTATAATATTGAAGAGCAAGCTTGTCCTGCAATGGACCTGTATGCAAGCTTTCACCTAACTAAACAAATTGTGACGTATTGAAATTATACATTTGTATGGAATAGAATGAATGGGGACAAAATCCGTCAAACAACTAAATATAGACCCGCATGATAGCACGTGTTAGACGGGCAGACCGCATTTCTCATAAACATAGCCCGTATACCCGCATGATAGCACGTGTCAGACTTGGGCAGCTAGACCGCATTACTCACGGTGGCCGCTGCTACTACAATCCTAATTTTGATAAATAAAATGGTTAACCAACTATCATAATAAAAAATGAATATCATGTAATTTGTATGTCGAAAACTTTTATAACCCCTGGGCGTTTATCTGAATCAATTTGAATGAAGCGCGAAAAACGCATGAAGGCCTGAACGGGAGGAGAGCCAAAACATGTCACGGGTCAAGGCATGCAAATGAAGGTGAACACTATCTTCGATGTGTATTTTTTATGCGTCTGAGGCCCATATACTGCATCATGTATTATGGTTAAAGTGGGATATTTTTGGAGAGGGAACTCTTTTTCTCGTCCGGGCCCCTATCGAATATTTCCGGGCCCCATATCTAGCTTCCGGGTCCCATATTTTTCTCCCGGGCCCCCCACTTAATGATTTAATGTGATTTAATGTGATTATAACCTATTCTGGGCCCAGGAACGAGCGTCCCCTCGTAAATATAACCTATCCTGGGCCCAGGAACGCTCCTTTATCAAATTGATGGACCCAGGAACGGCGTTCCCTTGCGTTCCCGCCCACTTTAACCACTGATTATGGGTGACGGGTGTTTGTTGTTCATTGCAAGCTTTGTTATAAATAATTCCGGGAGTTCGAGTTCTAAGTTATTCTTTCCAAATTCTAAATCTAAATGATAAATTACCACAAATCATACGGGAATGCCTCGGGCGATCAAGCAGGAAAGGGATCCTCAACAATCTTCACAACAGTATACCAATACGATTGCCTTTCATGATTTATCAGCAATTCATGATTTACTGAAATTTTCTAGTATACATCGAACTTTAGCCAACATAGAGGAAACTCCAATTTGTTCAGAATTCACTTTATTATTAATATAAACGAGATGTAGCCTAGGTAATGTTTATATATTGTTCAACTGTGTTAAATTACATCTTAGTATGTGAACACAGAGGATTTCTGCATGCCTTCACAGACCGCGTTACGTTACGTTACAGCATCTTTTCAATCGCAAGAAACATATTTTGGGTACCGCGCCAGTGTCTAGCCAAGCAGGTTGTACTTTGTTTACATGCCACACCTCTTGTATTTAGCGCTTAGTTTCCTCCTCTGTTTCAGCTCGTAGGATTAGGGTTAGGACGTTCCCCGGATCACGTGACTTCCTGTCACTCGGTTTTGCGACTGTTCATGTATTGCAGTACGTCTCTACTCATCGATTGCGTGATTAGTTTCACATCTCGGCTCTGTTCGGACGGGAATTATATTGCGCCATTAGTTAGTCGGCGGGTAACATTTCGGTTGCTGTGGAGAGACAAAGCGTCAGTGCATCAGGAGGTAACTTAGGTAAGCAGGGTTTAACCATTCTTTGGCAATGAATCACTATAATTATACAGAGATTTTTACTGACATGCAAACTTGCCTGCTGATGCAAGGGCGTTACGATTATTTTATATTATGCAGATAGAACGTATTAGTCTACGTGTCAGCAGATGTCACGTAATGGCTGAAGTTGCTGATGTATTATGTTGCGTGCAGATTTAGTCATACATTGCTTAAAGTCTCTGAGCGTAGATTGATTCGTTTCAGTTAAATTTAATTGAATGCTAACGTGAAAAGTCAGTAAGTATATCAATATAGGTATCGGCATAGGTTATATTTGCAGTGATTTTTATTTTTATTGTTTTCATGCAGAGCTGTTGCAGTAGGGAGATTAGTTATCCATCACGAGGTTCTAATCCCTAATAAAATGATCCCTTTATTTTTGCCCCATCTATTACTGTGTTGTCAGAAGAACCACGGACAAATCTTTTGCTCCAAAGCAGGACTGCAATACCGATAGTAATACATTATTCGTCAGATTGGTGAAGGAAAAAGTTAATATTAAAGGACCCATTTACAGATTACATACATGTATGCGCTTTATACCGACGAGATTTTAGAATTTCCGAATTTGACTGTTCAGTTGTATACCATTTATAATATTTATCGCAATAATAAATTAAATGCACAATTATGGGTAATCTTGATTTCATTATGGGAAAATCTAAGTAATGATTCGGTTGTATTGCACTTATATTTGAGCAGAAATGTGAAAAATATTTTGATCACCTTTATTTTAAATTTGTTGTGTTTTAAGCTGCAAAGTCACTATCGTAACTGTCAACAGGTGTTAATGTTATCTAATATTTTGAAATTATATTAAACTATAGATTTTTTATTTTGTTTGTTTACTCCTTGTTATGTTCATGATTTTTTCTGCTCATAGGTATGATGGTCTTTAACTCTTCATACAGTCAAAGTTATTTTGTATTGTTCTGTCTTTGGTCAGAGTTTTGACATTTCTTTTGTATGGTATGAAAATGATTGTGTTTTTTTAAGGAAATAGACGCATTTTACCTACATGAGTATAATTGTTCAGCACATCGTTTAATGGTAGATGACTCAGAATTAACCCATCTGTTTATTCATTCGTTATCCGCTATGACGGAACTCTTTGAAAGAATTCATTTCTTCTCTGCAGCGACTTTTCGTAGAATATTTTGTGTAGGTCACTTGGCTGACATTAAATGGTCGCGTTTACGCTTCAGTTGAAAGCGAAATTTTGACAGCATGTGTGAAGAGTGTTATTAGTGGAAGTGAAATTTGACCTGTCAAGGCCATGGCCTTGACCTGTCAAGGCCAAGGCCATGGATGTGATGCATATGGAGAGAACAATGAACATGATGGTGAGGTGGATTTGCGGAGTCTCTGGTAGAAATAGACTGGCAACTAGTGAGCTGAGTGAAAGGTTGGGTATGTCTGGTGTGTGTGTGATGCTGTCAGATGTAGCAGGTTGCGATGATTTGGACATGTGGAAAGAAAGAACGACAGTGATTGGGTTAAATCATATTGATCAGATTCTGGATCTGCAAGGGATATTTTAAAGGAAAATGCAGGAGTAGGGAATTGAATGGAGTGTGTGATAGGATATGAAGAAATTGAGACCGAGTGCTGAGGATGCGCATGGTCGTGACCTGTGGAGAAGGAAGCTCCATTATTGGA
The DNA here is from genome assembly GCA_034694885.1 of Buchholzia appendiculata. Taxonomy (NCBI): domain Eukaryota; kingdom Metazoa; phylum Annelida; class Clitellata; order Enchytraeida; family Enchytraeidae; genus Buchholzia; species Buchholzia appendiculata. The sequence goes on from JAQFYQ010003427.1 coordinate 5,057, forward strand.
GATATCCTTCCTTTCAAGGAAAAGCTCAAGTAATGTTTACGATGATGATGATTGTGATTTATTCCTCTTGTCCTTAACTATATGCGCTTCTTTACTGCTTAACGATTTGCATGTCCACGCCATCTCGTTCTGCTTCTGAGATTACAATTATTTGTTTAAGCAAATTCCTGCTGCACACTGTCATGTGATTCTTTGTTGTTGTAGGAACACTTATTGATCCCGCATTCTTACCATCAGACCCCGCATTCTTACCATCAGATTTCTGTAAATTATCCAATTGGTTCTCGTGCTGTGATTTCAATGGCCTGATTTTCATGATCATGGATACAAGTAATTGCTTTTGTAGTGCTACTCGCAAACTTTAGCAGTCTACACAAGGTTTACTGCAGAGAGCACAATTAACTGTGAAATTGTTGCAATCTTACTCTGGTCACTGCATCAGAGTCAACATGCTCAAACAGACCAATCATGTGTAGGCCTTCACGTAGGGCCTAGCCTATTATAGGCCGTAGGGGTAAAAAACTGATGCAACCTTTCAATAACCTAGCCTATTATAGGCCGTAGAGGTAAAAAACTGATGCAACCTTTCAATAACCGTCCTTTCTTGTAGTTCAATTCACTCCTGGTATGGGGCTGTTGATACGTTCAGCTTAGCAATGCATACAATACAAACCATGTGTTTACCTTTGACAGTCTGCCTCTCATTGCTTGCTGCTCTTCCATTCAAGACCCATTGCATGTACTGAATCAAACCGTCATCGATGTGTTTACTATAGTTGTTGAATTAGTGTTTACCTTCTCTTAGAAGCAATCGGTTTGTTGCAATGGCAGAGCGTCATTGTCCACGTCTTGGTCGCCTAGCTTTTCTTTGATACTCAAACATCTTGGATCTTGCCTAGTTTCTTGCGTTGCACTTCTTCTATTTTGTGGACATCTAGATCTAGATATCAACCATGTGTTGAATACTATTCATTGAATTATTGTGCTGTTGAAGTACTTTAGATAAAGCTAACAGATAAGAATTATGTAATTGTAACTGTGGCCTTTTCAAGAACGTCTTCAGTAAATATATACCTTCAATTATCACATGCACAGCTATTGTTGCCTGTGGTTTAATGTGCTTTATTATCTATGCTGCGCCTAGAATGATCTAAAATAAGTAGCAATTCGATGTGGTTGAGGTTGCTCACGTTTCAGTATTGTAGCCTTTGTGACTACAATGTAAGTAAAGTCACAAAGGCTACAAAGCATGTCATGCTTGATTCGGTGATGTGCAGACTTATTGTTGCACTTTAGTATGAACCTACATGTTTGAAAGCTTCAAAGTTATTTTTATTTGATTTACTTGGTTTTCATTTTGAAACAGCGGCATTGAGTACTTTTTTCTGTGATATTTAGTCTACTTGTTAAAAATGGCAGCGTGCCTTAGAAATTAATGCCTGTGAGTCGTAATGCTCGAGCTGATGGCACAATGATTGTATGTATACTGATCCTGTGACGATGTGTGTGCACTGTATGTATGGTATCCCATAGTCTTTACTGTAAAGGGGCAGGCCATCATGGGCGGTAAAAGTCCTCAAGGTCACCTACTTAGTTTGATGGGCACATTCTTTTCTGAACTTCTAGACTATATATACTGCTAATCCCACTAGGTTACATGAAAGCTTATTCGTTAATTTAACCTGGAATATTATAGCATATTTAATTTAATTTTTATGACTGGGATTTGCCACTCAATTATAGATTTAAAGACAACATTTCAAACTAAAACTGTTGGCGTAATAATCTAACGTTCACTTGAATATATTATTTGCGTAGAACTATATTCGTTTTATTTTTTTCACATTTACTATTTTTATATTTGATGATTTTTTTGCTGGAACTAATTAGGTACGGTACTCAATTTTCAAGTTTACCTATGAAATCAGTGTCAAATGTGTCAGTATCAGATGTGTCGTTTTCAACGATTTCTTCTGCAGCGTACATCAAGCAACTGAAAGCCGGTAGGCTACAATACCCCAGTCAACAGGTCAGTAGTAGTGAACACTACGGTCATTTAGTAGGCCTGTACATTTACTAGGCCCTTGCACTTGCTATGCCTGTACATTTCCTAGCCCGGTACACTCAAATGTACGTTTGGCTGTACGAAACGTACACTCAATACTACCTGCTCCTTCAAGAACCACCAATCAGCATTCATTGTAAAAATTCAAGTTTCAGTTCAATATAATTACTGAACATCGCCATCATCTAGGTCATTTTTATTCTTTTATCATCAAATTTTGTTGTGATGGATTATCGGTATGCGGGTTCGCATCATGACAGTGAAAACGTTTTGATTTAAGCTGGAATCTAATTTAAATACGTGTCTGCATCTAAAATGGGGAATTGTTATATTGCATTATCATCATCATCGTCATCATTATCATCGTCATGCTTAATATAATATCAATATTCAAGATTCATGTTGTCAGCAGCTAGGACGTTGTGTTTTGTTTAAATTATAAACAAGTGGAATTTATGTGGTTGATTTCTTCGCTTCGTTTTGGCCACATACGTATTTCACCGACCGTTAGACTTGTCATACATAATGCCCGGTACAGTATCGATATTACACAGATGCTGACTGGCTATAATAGTATGATGTAGTGATATAATTACGTGCAAATATTAATCAATGTTATATGACCGTGATGCAATATGCAAATTTGATCGAAGTAAATTTATCGTTAAATTGAGTGATTTATTAGTAATTTGTTCAATTTCAAGACCAATAAGGTGCACAGCCTAGAAAGAATTCACGCCGCACAATGGTTGGTTTATGGAGGTTGCATTGAGGACAGAAGCGCTGTTGTTGGTCGATGTAAGATCTGCAAAAAAGCGGTTGATAGCAGAAAACTAGTAGACAGAATAAAGCCTCCTGAAGTCATGTCAGGGTTACAATTAATCAAGAGCGGCGCTTGGTGGCGGAATTAGCGTCTAAGTTATTCTTTTATCATTTTCCCCTTGTATTGTGCAAATTGTTATTTATTTTTCACGCATGAAGGAATAGCTTCACAGCAGCGCACCCCGACCCTCGTTACGATCGTGTGAGAGTAAATGCTGCCCATCATAGTATAGGAAATAGTTTCCTTATCGGCTAGAAGCCATGTGAATAATTATACATAATTATATTTAATTGCAATAATTTTTAACATAGTCAAGTTGTAATCAATTTTTAAAAATATTTGTTCTTTTAAAATCTAAGATGATCCACTGCACTCGATGAATTACAGTACAGTATAAATTACGATTGTGAAATTGTGTCGTATTAGCCTATAGGGTTCATTCCGTAAAAATGTGTACATGTATGTTTGTTTGTATGTGTGTTTTTATATATAATAATTGTGTGCTGTGTATATTGATGCTGCATTTGTACTCGGTGAGCTATTGTGTGTGCAGTGCACATAATTGTACTTGCACGTGTGTGCATTATTGCACTGGCACGTGTGCACATAATTGCACTTGCATATATCTGTTTGTAATGTCCTCAATCGAGGAACTTTTTGATGTCACCAGGACGATGGTATAGATTTTGAGGTCGTCATTTATTAGCGTGATGTATTACTGTGTTTTCAGTTTTACTTTAATGCTATTGACAGATTTACACACGTCTGAAAAATGCTAAGTAGATTAATGAGCTGTGTCATTATTGATGTCCTCGCGTTTTTTCTACAACTATCGTTCTGTGACGAGAGAACACGTTGCCGTTTGTGATTGATTTAATATTCAACGCTGTCGGTTTTGTTGTGACAAACTGCTTGTGAGATTCTATGCATTGTGAAAGAGTTTTGTGAACAACTGTCAACTATGTGTAGATTATTGGTCGCCAGGGACGCAAACGAAGATAAACAAACTGCATCTAAAGGTGATTTATAGCGTTCTGATTAATTCATGATTGATTAGGATCGCGATAGATTATGAAGGGTTTTATTTACTGTGATGAATGAAAACGTTTAGTGTAATGATGTAATGGCTTTGGAATCGTGATTTATTGTGCCACAATCCTCTGAGTTTGTTTGTAATGTGGGCTGATTTATTCGGTCACATTGTATGGACGAATGTGGACTACATTTTCAATTATGAATTGATACTCGTGGCCAGTTTCAAGGCGTCACGGGTATAGGAATGCTTCAACTTTTGTAAATATTGATGTATATGAAAAACTAACCTTGAGAATATTAAAGAGATCATTAACCTCAGGGAGATTAACCTTAAGGAAAGGTGGATACAAAGTTCGTAGTAGAGGGATACATAAATTAAAATTCCTTATTAAATCGATAGGGTATAAATTTATGAGGTGACAGTATCAATACTTATAAGTTGAAACTTCATCAAATAAATTGGAAGCTCGTCATTTGTGCGCCCTATACTAATTTATTGGAATATATAATGCAATCATATATTTGTATATGACTGTATTTGAGTTTTAAATATAGACGAAGATTATTTAAAATGTTTCAAAGCAAGCTTTGCAAATACTGTATAATTCATATGTTAATGTTATATCAATATTTAGATTGCTTTGTAAAAGTATGAATTTTAAAATTTCTGTTAAAATCTATTTCAGAATTTTATTTTAATTTTGAAATCATGGGGAATGCGTGTCATGATTGCTTTTTTATTTTCTGACATTCTTTTAAAAAAATACTTAGGAAGAAAAAAATGAATTGAGTTCTGACATTTCTGTATTTCATTAATATTTTAAGTGTTTTCTGCTATTTTGATGATGTCACTTTAACCTATTTCTTTTAATTCTTTCAGGACAAAGCAACTCTTTTTGCTTGATCTTTCTGTAGGAAATATATATAACATTTTTTATAAACATTTATTTTATTATTTTTAAAAGAAAATGTCAAATCTTTTTGTGTGAGTATTGTCACTTTTGAGATTGAGCATAATGTAGATTCAAGTGCCTTTATTGAATCTAGTGTATCTTGGTGTGTGTAGAAACAAATAATCAAGCCTATCTATAAGCAAATAAACAACATTATCTATAAGCAAATAGATAAGCTTATCTAGAAGACAATAAACAAGCTTATCTATAAACATAATGTAGCTGGAAGCACGCAGTCGAATTTGATCGACTTTTTCCTTTTTTGGTAACTTTTAATAAATTAAAGTTAGGAACTGGGTGTAAAATAGATGATAGAGACATGGATTCTAATCTTCATGTCGTCATTGATTTTGTAAAGTCCAGTGATACTAATGAAACTCTATGGCTCACGAAACCAGAATGAAGCCAGTATGCGTAATACTTTGTGTCCCCTCGTCAATACTTTGTGCGCAATACTTTGTCTCCCCTCGTCAGCGCTTGTCGCATAAGTTCAAATTTTAAATATTGTTGTATAATTATATACTTATTCGTGTCAGAATGATTTGACTGGTATCTTAAACTAGTTCGTTTGAGAAACTATCAATTTATCCAGATTCTGTAACTCGAGAATAAAGTCCTGCTGCTCTTGGATTGTTTCCATTGTTGTAAATCTTATCTCGAGTATCTAATGCAAAGAATTACAACCTGTTGCTGTCAACACAACGCTTGTTGTAAATCATGTGAAACTGTACCGTGACGGCTGTCTGTTTGTG
>JAQFYQ010003428.1:0-10684 GCA_034694885.1 Buchholzia appendiculata
AAAATGAACGACAAGAAAATGAACGACAAAGTGTCGAGGCAGGAAAATGAACGACAACGAAAAGTTCAAACAAACTTCAAAATATGACAAACAAAACTATAAGATTATTAACGAAAACTTCTAAATTCACTAACATTAATGAATGTCAAATAGAGTAAATTTTTAAGTTTAACGTCCTAAGTACAGGTTTAGTTACACAAACGTAGAACTAATGTAATTGGACTCCGACAAATAGGACACCCGTTACCAATTTCAGCCACGGTGTCTGCACATGATGAACAGAAGCGTGAATGTCCGCGCAGTCCGCGCTTGTTAGCGCTGAACGCTACAACCTCTCGGCCACGCAGCCGGCCGAGGCCGCAGCCGGCCGCAGCCGGCCGAGATAATTGAATTGAAATTGACCCAGTTGATCCCTTAAAAATATCCGATTATGTGTCGTTCTTTTTTTTGTCGTTCATTTTCCTACCTCGACTATTTCAATTTCCTTGTTTTTCATTTCTTGTCGTTCAATTTCCTGCCTCGACACTTCGTCGCTCATTTTCTTGTCGTTCATTTCCCTGCCTCGGCACATTGTCGTTCATTTAAATGTCGTTCAATTTCATGCCATTGTTATAGGCTTGTCTGTCATTTTCTTGTCGTTCATTTTCAGTCAAGCAATTCATATAGATTATATTAAAATTTGGAAGGACTCGACAATTAAATAAACAACTTCGGAAACAACTTCGGAACTTTATTTACAGTATAACTCTCCTCAGTTATAGTTTAAATTTATCATCGTTAATATCTTGAATTTTGTTTTTTGGTCAAAAAATAATATATTTGATGATAACTTGACAAATTTTTTTCTAACTCGGCTCGTATATGTTCAAATTATTATTGTTAAAGTCAGATGATGATTTTTTAATGAAATGTCAGAGATGGAAGTCATAGCACGCACGGCGCATGCGAAAGAAAATGGTATATACAAATTTATACACACATACGCCGTAGATTAGAACAATCCAATGTAAAAGGGGGCATGAAAAGTGTTCAATAAACAAAAGCCAGCGATGTAAAAAAATGCTTAATAAAACCTAAAATTGTTTCATTACTTCGCGGCAGATTGGACATTTTACATACCAAACATTTAAATAGCAACGATATTCCCAGAACAACGTCAATACTATGAAATCTGATGTTCAAAGCCTTGTCATGCAACAGTCATTCGATTAGATACACTGCTATCAATTGCATGAATTTAATTAGAATCTCAGCAGTCAATATTATAATTTTTAAAGATTCTTTATTGTTGATTCTTCGAATTAATTTGCTGCCTGGAACGTTAAGAGATCTACGATTATAAAACTACAGTTTGTTCATAATTGTATTTTATACATGCCGTGTTGATAACACTGCTGGCATCAATCATAAATACGCCAATAATCGTTTGTTTCTTATTTACAATAAGTGATATTACTTCTTGTCACCAGTGACACTGTAGACATCGTGTTACTTCATTGAGAAGCTATGGCAAGCTGCAGTGTGCAGGCGAATGTACAGACTCAGGTAGTGCGTAATCATTAGCAGTGCGATCGGTACTTGTTATTGATAGGTCTAGTTGTGACCGTCCTAAACTATAACTACGGGGCATGGCGTTGAACTAGGTGGGAAAAGAGTAACGCGCTCAACATTCCGGACGATTTAATACATCTCTGCTTGTTTATTTGTATTATATGTTATAAACTTGATATATTTTGAAGTAGAGTTATATTAATTATTCTTCTGCGGTGGTCCGACAGTTCTGTATTATCGGCTAATACACTCAGGCCATATTTCACGTTACCGTTGTTATCTACACGCACTCCGCAGGTCACCTCATAGACCTAATAGAGCGGTGGTGTGTCCACAAGACTCGTTAAGATCACCAGGATTCCCCAACGTGTAATACACTTTCACATAATAACATTAAAACTGACTGCATGCCTTACATGCTACGCAGATGATAATCGAGAAGAAGCAGTGCATGTTGTTGTTGACAGTTCCTCTTCCAGTTCGATGTGCTACTCTACAAAAATCAATACACATGTGTAAACATAAGCCAATTAATGAAACAATTCGAATACATTAATTGTGATTGATATTTAAAAATATTTGCAATATCAATCACAATTATTGGCCTAAAGTCATCTAATAAATATGAACAAAATAAAGTTGCTTCTGTCCAGACAGTCCAAATAAATCAAAGAATCACGGTTCAAGTCTAAAGCTTAATAAATAGCATTGGACATTAAAATGCACGGCTTGATAGTATTATGAAACGAGTTAAACTCAGTGGCACGAGGGCTCATGGAAATAAAATGCTGTCAAGATAATAGCGCTGAAAATAAAATAGCGAAGATCACTAAAACTGAAAAGCAGATGTCCATCCTACGAGGGCTATGGAGTTCACCGGAACCTGGACACGCCCGGTATTTATTTAATACATTTCGGGCGTCCCGGTTCCAGTGATATCTAGAGTAAATTCCAGTCATACTTTAAGGTTAAATTTATGGAATTTATTTCGTAATAAAAAACTATGTCTTTAATGAATTTTCGTGGAAGAAGTGTATGGTTTGGTTTATTGCTAGTGAATAAATGCTGGCGGCCAAATTGTGAGTGACCGCAATGAATTGTTTATTTTAAATTCCAATTCCAATTTAAACTTTTTCTAGTAATTCATATTTTGTTACAATGGAACGGCTTGAACGGTAATCCAATCAAATATAGAATGTTTTCTAAGGACCGCAATTTAAACTTATTTAAAATGGTTTGCAATTTCCAATTCCTTAATGGGTTTACTATCAATTCACCTCGCATAGACATCATCAGGCTATGAACTCTACTGTATACGGTTTTTGTTAGTCTATTAATGTAAATTGCCAATACAATCTTCGTAAAAATGAAATTTTCTGTTGTTTCTGTTAACAAATCGTCGTACAATATGTGATTAATATAAAGTTCATTCCTTGCAGCGCCATGAAACTTTACACTTAAAATAATATGTTATAATAATGTGACGAAAAATCTGTGCAAACCAAATGGATAAATATTTATTTGAAACCATAATAGCAGCCATAGCGAAGCAACTTAGCTTCATGGGATATATAATTAATCTAGTATCATTAGTGTAACAGTTCAATTTGAGTCTCTTTTTACAGCTAACATTTAAAGAATACAGGATTAAGCCACACATCAATCAAACATTATAGCTTTATTCACAGTAAACAGGTACACAAGTTATTGAAGTAATACATTTAAAATAAAAGGTTATTCAAAGGAATAACCGGTCAACCAGGGATTTGTATAAAACACTGAAAGTTCATTTAAATAAAAACTGTATATTGTTCCAACATTGACATTATTTCCATGTTTCATGTTATTAGTAGAATAACATTTAACAAACTTAATCACTTATGCACAGACGGAATATAAAATCATTATTCTAATTAGGTTAAACTAATTCATGCGCATTACAATTGTAGTAAATCTTGGAATACGCTCATGAAGCCGTACAAGCCGTGCAATGTTTTAATACTCAGTAATGGCGTACGCTCTTCTCAAAGCAAAATTAATTACCAGTAATTAATAAGAAATGGACACGTCAATAAAGCATCGATCTCGTCTGGCCTTGAGCTAAATTATAGCTATTACAATTTAAAACTATAGTTCTAAATTGTCAGTCTGTTTTCTTATCACTGTTTTCTGTCCAATTTATAAATATTCATATGTCACCAGACAAACTCCGAGAGTTACCGCATACTCCCTTATGCATCAGCAAATCTAATCCATTTTATAATCTAGGCCTTTCTTATAATTCCTTTATCATTTAAGTCAGCCCGAATAAGCATTGTTTCGCTACAATTCACAAGCATTACAACACCAGACTGCGTGACCGTTCTGTACGCAAGCGAAAGCGACATTTCATACATGTCTGTTGCTTACTGATTCTCAATGAGCTGATATCTGCACACTGTGCCCCACCCCTTTACCATATTTGCTTGTCCTTGTAAAAAAAAGAACCAACGCCTCTGCGACGCAAAGGAACGGTGGGCAAGCTGGTTGTTAAACATTTAAAAAACAACGAATGGGTTCTACACAGCGATATTTTGTGGAATCAACCAACACGCTTTCTAACATGCAGGCGGACACTCTGTGCAGATATTTAACACATTGACATCATATCCCAATGGCGAGAAGTTTGACGAACGGTTAAAGTGGTTACTTGGCATCTCGTCCATGACCCATCCACTCGCCAGCCAGGTTTCGACCTTCCGAGATACAGCTGGTCAACAGTGAACACATTCCGTACAGGACTGGGACAAAACAGTGCCTGCACTAATATATAGTTCCTGACTACAAGTGATATATGTGACTGGATACATCCAAATACGTCACACATTATCGATTCATGCCCGTTAACGAGGCTCGACGGTGATCTTCAAGAAATGCACGAGTCAGACCCTAAAACAATTGGTAGGAATGATTTTCTCACTAAACTCTCTCTTGGGCACAGGATAACAACAAGCATCGCATCTGTTTCATCTACATTGGTATTTCAATTAAATGTTGCGATGCATACTTAATTTATTCTACGAAATGAAGTAACCTGGCAGTTCATTTTCTATTGCCTTACATCGTATACGATTCGTTTGTACAGCTGAGCAAGAGTTTCTCCCACAGCAATCTTGAGGCTCTATAGATTGAGGCTCTACACTTGAGGCACGTCACAAGTGTTTTTTTTAATCAGTATAATAACATAGGTGGTTGCTTAGGGGTGATATTCTTATTAGAGAAAAAACAAATCTCTCATTTGAGGAATTCATGAATCAGACTGATATACAGTGATGGTATCAAGCCATCAAGTCCAAAGCTAACGATAAAGGACACAACCCTCAAGGCCAATGCCAACAACTTGAAAATCAGTCATCAAGCTAAGGCCAAGGTCATGACCAAGGTCTAGTATCACTGCTGGCATAATGACGGCTACTAAATGACCCGTTAAAATTATTGAAATTATCAGTAAAACCAGGTGGTCATTAATATTTGCTGCCATTATGTGATGTAACTTCATCGCGCCATGACAAAACATCACGCAATATCAACGACGGAAAGATCTTCATTTTTTACATTTCTGCTTTCAGTGTGAATCTACTTCACAGTAACAGCATGCATACTTTACGCTAATTTTGTGTATTGTAATAGACACATTCTGTGAGGTTTCAAAACAAAATACTTGAAAGCATTAGATCAGAGAAGTCCAGTAACCAAAAACCCTAAACAAACGAGAGCAAACGTGACGTCAGCCCAGAGTCTCTAATCCAGGTCTCTTGCTTTATTGACAGGAAACCGCATGCTACATACATTTGATATAAACCTTTGTATTACGAAATATACAACGGATTCTTACTCAGAACTTACGTACTGTGAATAAATCTGGAAATTTTGTATATATATATAAATTAAAATAATTAAGGATAGGGTATAATCATGACTTTATAATGAATGTGCATCAAAAGGAAAAAGTTCTGACAAACTTATCCTACATGGTATTGCAGCTGACGATGAAGATATAACAACATATGAAATGAACTGGCAAAAACAACAATATGGTTTAACTTGTTACCTCTCAAACGTTTCATGGAAATTGCATTTCATACCGAATGGGACTATGTTCGTCAATGACTAATGTAATTAATTTAAATTACTCATACCGGACGGTATACATTTGTATAGTAAATGGCGTTCAGGAGAAGATAAAATTCATTTATTTCTTTGTTCGTATGCATGATAATCAATTCATATGAAAAAAATACAGGCGTTACTCGGGAATCTATTTAATAAACTTTTTACATAAACGAATCGTACTCATCAACAGCTGAACTTATTGCCTCATTTTTCTTTTTATTAACATTCACTGTTCACACTATAAAATGACTCGTTCGCATGGAAATCTACAAAGCAGGCAACTTTAGATTTCATCACGACCTGTTTCACTGAGAGAACAGGAATCTCTGTCACGCCTAGCACATAATTACGCCATGGACGAGGCGTTAACAGCGAGTTCATCGCGATACTGATCAACGGGTGACAACGCTGGTAATGATTTTTTTTAACTGCCAGAAAGTATTGATTGCAGCTGACCGTCGGTGTGGTCCACGGTTGATGATAGTTAAATCGACCGCTGATCGTGCACGGATTGATTCCAACACGTATGCAAGCACGAACTTAACCACTTGACCGTGCAGTGTTTCAATGAATGCACCCGTTCAGAAAGACTATCAAATATCAGAAGACACGTTGTCAGCTACTAACTTCCATTTACGAGGTTTATTAATTTCTGAATAGCAGGTATTTAACACTTAAATGGTTCTTAATCAGATACATTATAAGTGCCTTGTATTTCGTTTCCAGAAAGGGAACTTGAGCTAAACCCACTCGAAAGACTACCAGTATTTCTTTGTGTCGGTTTAGTTGTCTAGGTACAATAGTGAATAACTGAATAAGCGATTGAATATACAGTACCACCAGTGATACAGTGATACAATGTACAGTGATACAATGCCTTTTTTCGTATTGTAAAAATGACCAATCTATCGTGCACTTACTTTTGGGTGGATGATGTTAAACGATTTTCAATCTACAATCTCAATATCAATTGTTACAGCTAAATCGTTCAACAATTTCGTACAATTCGTGCTGACATTTTGCCTCTTACTCCTTTCGGGATTCGTAACCAAATCAGTGATTTTTTTTGTTTACTAGCGATTACTGTCAAGCTATTTAAACAGCCAATATATTAAAATATGTTCGAATGTTTCGCTGATCTTCAAAGATCCTCTATTAAGCATGACTTAGATTCAACCAACTGCTTTGTCCAGGGACATACATCCCAATAAGGGTGGGTTGAGAAAAAGAAAAAGAAAAATATAACTCTCCTCAATACTAGAATCATGTGCCCCAGGCGTATGATTCTCTCTAGTGAAGGCTAAGAATCCCCATGCTCAAAACTTTGAGTAGTAACAGTATTGTCACTCAACAAACAAATCGGTTTGCATACTACGAAATGGTTTTAGATATTTACCCACAAAAAGACTTGTTTGTAATTATATTGTGTTAAGGTTGAGGTTATAACTAAGAGATGACTAACGCCATGCTAATAGCCAGGATTTAATTTAAGAGGGTAGGGTTGACTCAACAAAATTGACAAACAATTACAAAAATAGTAATACTCTGAGCTCCTATATTTTCGTTCAGCTTCAACACGACCTTTTAAAAGAAAAATGCTGCAACTTTTAGGTTAACTCACATACGTCAATATCGGTGTAACACCGTCCTTGGTGTGGATACATATCTGACGCCATTTCGTATTAGGCCGCCTGGGTACAACCATGATGCAAAGGTCTATCACTCATCTGGACAAGCAAAAGGCATCAACCACTTTTGAGTCTTGACCTAAGCGCTGCTTTCGATGCTGTAGGTAATAAAAAGATCTGTCGTGATAAAACGTTTTGGACCTATTCTCAAAAATTTCACGGTTTGATCTTAAATTTATTGTATCTTAATATTTTATATAATGTTTAGATATAGCATATGTATGGTTACCAGCGATAATGGGTCAACTGAGCTGACATCCAAAGTATATTTTAAATGGACTGATGCCCATCAGCTACTCCATAAGGAAGAATTTCATCCAAATCACAGGAAGAGAGGGAAATCCCAACTATTAATCTTCTTATAAATTTCAACTATTAATCCCAACTATTAATCTTCCCAATTTATTTAATCTTCTTAAATCCCAACTATTGAGATTTAAAAGGATTAAATAGAAGCATGCAGAATCCTAATTCTGGCTTTATTTGTATGTGGCTACAGTAGCAGCAAGTTGTTGATGATGATGAAACGAGAAATGTGGAGGAATCCCCATATAGCAAATAATATATCCAATAAAACAAATAATACAGCAAATAATAAATCCAATCCGGTAAGTGCAGACCTTTTACCAATTGCCATGAGATGTGTTCAATTTAGTAACAAGCGCAATCATTGATTTAACGACGTCATGCCATGAACTGTAATCGAAACTCTCGCACTAATCATAACCACAGTGAAAAGGTATTAACTAGTCGGTTTCAAGAGTATTGAATCTGAATGCTGTATGACTTGCTGATTTCACGCCGTGAGTAGCGCACATTTTACAAGTTATGTAATTGCAAGAACATTTACCTTTCCAGATAATGTTTGAGGTGCAACTCTTCAAATAAGGTTTATTCAAGTCGTAGATTCAATATTTAATATGCGGATGAGACAGGCCTTAATCTTAGAGAGCGAGTTACATATCACCGTTCAGCTACTTCTACCAATAACACTCCCATTGGTAAACCATTCAATCGAGTCAAATAGCCAAGTCTAAACTGGCCTTGCAGTGGACATACATCTGAAACAACTTGAAGCTGGACCAGGCTGCAATGAGTAGCTATAAGCCGTACAACGACACACGGTCTATCACAAATCAACTAATGTATACATATCAACCGTCCTAGTGTGGCGGCTCGTTGCGAGACGTATAGAACTAATGCGTTGAAAGTACGACTCACTCGGGTCGTGCGGCGCTTGCAATGTGGCAATGTTGATGTTGATACTTTTGCGGTAAATATCCCTAAAACTAGTGAAGCGGGAAGCCAGAATAGCGTAGTGGTAACACGTCTGTTTCTGCATGCAGGATATCTGGATTCAATTTCCGGTTAAAGCACAGCGTTTTACTGGTGATTTTTAAGAGGCTTGTTACAAAGGACACTGAATATTAACATCTACCACATTAGAGTCTTAGCCTAAGCACTTCATTGACGTTATTGATCATCCTTTTCGGTCAAAACATGTTGGACATATTTTCAGAATTGTATGTTCGAACCTGAAATTTAGTGGATTCTTTCTGTAGGTACCCGTTCAAAGGTAAACAAAACCGGTCCCAGCATGCATCAAAGGCGAATGCGACAAAAATACTGTCTCGTTAGCATGCTACATAAATAAAGTCCAATAACGCTTTAATGACATAATCAAAACAGGCTCGCGGTCCTAATTTAGACCCACCTATAGCGATTCGTCAGTAATCATCAGCATTAGCGTGAAGTAGGAAAGTTAATACGGCGAATAGCTCGTTCTCACGTAGTATCAATAAGGGCATTCACAATATTCGTGCAGTCAACTTTCAACTCATTGGCTACAAAATATATTCAACAATTAAATCTGTACAACTTATATTGATCTGACTCTCCCCTGCAGAGAGTATTGCCGCAGAGCTCGTCCGTCCTTTCATTGTAACTTAACGGTTTATCACAGCATGAAGCTGGCTTTTTACTCTAACAAACGTCCGCTCCACTAGTCTTACAAAAAGTGCCTTGCGGCTAAGTACATTTGACATATCAGACAAAATACACGAGCAACTACATCAATTAGAAATTGTATTCAATTGCCGCAAGTTACGGAAGAAGTCGCTGGTATAAATAATAATAACTATTTCACTCAAATAGTTTGATACAAAAGGAAAAAAATAGTATGGCTTGAGTAATTTATGCTCACACGTAGCACGGCAGTGAATGAATGCAACCTATTTAGCAAACACAATTTATGCATGCATCAATAACGCCCCTGACCTGTCCCGATTGGTGTGTATTTGTATCACAAACAGCTAGGGTGCTTAAAAACGGTCGGCCTGACTTAATTCATATAATTATATTATCAGCGGTTTATCACTGGAAGTGTATTTTTTCAGATTAGAGATAAAATTACCATATATCAACGGAAATTTGTCTGGAAGCATTAACAATCCAAAACTTGCGATAATTATAATGTTAACAAGTCAAAAATTAGGTTTTGGGCATATTTAAACTATGTTTTCTTTCGGTTTTCGACATTCCTTGAAATCTCGTTTTTGGAGATGATCACATCACCTATTTTGGTGATACTGAATGTGTCTTTCCTAAGTTGCTGTAAACATTTTGCTGTCTATTGAATTAACTTGTATGTTTGGAAGCCGACGTCAGACATCTTGTCATGAAGCACATTCGACCTTTCAACCTGTCGATCGTGCCTTCAACAGTCACACATTGTGATCGTACATCGCTATCTCTTTTTGTTTTGATTTCAATTGTAAAAGTGTGTCACTTAACACTTGGAACCGGTCAGTTTCTGCATATTCCGCAGTTTGGACGCTTGACTATTGGAGCCTTGAGCTTTTTCCCTGGATAAGAAATGCCGATAGGATATGAAATGACAAATACTTCAACAGGCACTGCAGTGACGTAAATCATGTAACAATATTAAAATATTGTCGTTTATCGCATGTCACCAGATTCGGAGTACAAGATTAACATTAAACTCGGCTCATGCGTTAACTAACAAAGTGCAACTACAATGCTTCCTATCTATGGTGGAAAAATGGGCTCTGTAGCTCTTACCATTTTTGAAATATTCATGTGTTAAGTTTTTTGTTGGACCAA
The DNA here is from genome assembly GCA_034694885.1 of Buchholzia appendiculata. Classification (NCBI taxonomy): domain Eukaryota; kingdom Metazoa; phylum Annelida; class Clitellata; order Enchytraeida; family Enchytraeidae; genus Buchholzia; species Buchholzia appendiculata. Next base: position 10,515 of record JAQFYQ010003428.1, read on the forward strand.
TACTCCATATAATAGAGTTTACAGGATTAAAAATAGCGCTTATCATAAGTTTCGCGTATCAGGGGCATCGGGGGGCTTAGATCCCCAGTTGTTTAAAGTGTTGTGTCTCGAGTTGCCACCCCATCACTGCTCGTCTCAAAATGTAGCCTAGCCCCCCCCCCCATTTTTTA
>JAQFYQ010003429.1:0-10683 GCA_034694885.1 Buchholzia appendiculata
ACATCTTAAATCAATAAAGTATGACATGATAAGGTAGTTAACATTTTCGCGGGTCAAGACGGGTCAGGATTCTGTGAACGTGGTCGGACCCGACACGACCCGACCCGCGGGTCGACCCGACCCACGTCCAACGCTGAGCTTTTGTGACATCTTTTACCAATGACCTCCTCAATCTCTTTTATGTCCTCCTCAATCTCTTCTCTCACTCACTGCTCGTTCCATGTAAGTTAGCCGTATGCTTTTTTTGTTTATTGTTCGTTATTGACGCAATTTCTCTGCTCGATTGATAAATAAAGATTTACATGCTGCGCTGTCTTCCCAAGCTCCCACGGTCGTTCCCAAATTTAATTTATCATCCATCGCGTTTGCGACGTTCCGATAGGCGGCCAGAGTTTCTGACCGGAAGTTTCCTCCCCCTCTCCCTCCCCCTCATTCCCCTTCCCCCCTCTATTGTTATCTATAGAACACAAATCCCAAACGGCTTTCAATATTCTGCTTTTCGGACTACAATTTAGTTATAAACATTGGTATTTCATAGAGTCGTGTTTCTGCAATGAGTGATAAAAGCCGCTGCAGAGCGAGATGCTACTTATTACACGAAGTATGCATCTGAGAAAACCATTTCACTCTCGCTGCCTAAATACTATACACCATCACTACACTTTCAATTTATACGAGACCAAATTACTAAAGGTTAAAAAAATTGTAAATACTCAAACAGTTAAAGCACGTATTTCCACCATTATTAAAGTATAATGTCGATAAAAAGGAATTTGACAAGTATTTGGAGAGGCGAAGGCCCACGGACTTAGTTTTTGTGCATTGCTTTTGAGCGTATGAACAGCTTTATGCTATCTGCTGTCATTTGTTTAGTCTTTTGAGTATAGACCTCAGCCACCATTTTCAACTCGGTACAACCAAATATTTTTCTTCGTACACAATGTGTTGATCGAGAGATAAATCTGACATTTATCCCTTTACAAAAATTCTTATATTCCACTTTTATACATAACAATAACTATTAGAATGGTGATTCAAGTGTATGTAAATACGAATATGCTGTATTATACATTGTATAAGCCTTCACTCGCTGCATCAGCCATTGATCAATCAGCGCCAGTGTTCGATTGGATTAAAAGAATTACAAACATTCCCAACAATCTATTTCTCTTATCCATTTCACTACATTTACCAGATGCACAATTTCCATGACAACAGGCCAGAAGTTTGCCCACTTCCTACAATCTACACACTCAAATCTGCACGTCGAGCCTGCAAGCAGGCCGGGCTCTATTGTTTCAAGTTGCCGTCCGATATGTAGAACAAGTAGAACAGCTTATAGGATTGCCTTATAGAACAGCTTATAGAACAGCTTATAGGACTGACTTCCACCGTGGCTCCATTAAACTGAGCGTCTTACTTTCCCACCAGCCGTCTGATACATTCACAATATAAAGGTACAAACGAACTAAAACGGTGGCTAATCCTAAGCAGATTACAACAACGTGCGTAAATTAAGGTTCAATTCAATGGCAGCAAATAAATAAAAAAACATTATGGTTGATAGGAGAAATTCTCGCTAAAACGATACAAACGATCTGCAGTATCAGTTTTATTTATTTAATTATTTAACCCTTCATTGTACATTCACACAGCACGGTAGCTTGGACGTGTGAGGAAAAAGAAACACAACAGTGAACAGAGTAAACGAACAATGCGGACACACAGATATAAAATACACAAAACGTGGCCCGCTAGGACTTAACATTTATACACACAGAATTTAGGTACGTCAGTAGAGATTACGAGGCGTTTGAAAAGTTCAGTAGAATTAGAATTCACTATTTCAATAATTAACATTTGCAAGTAGAATCCTGCTTACGTCACAGAAGGCCAAGGAAGAAATGAAACCAGAGATATCGCCAGTGAGATCAAGATACCTGCATCATTCATGACGTCATTCAAGTGTAACTATGATATAAATAGCTTTATTTCAGTTGTTTTCTGTCTATAGAAAGAAGTTAAGGTCATAGTGTTCCGGCTATAGAAGAGCATTATGCTTATTGCATTCTGGTTAGAAGGAACTAAAGTGATACATATTGCTTCTTTTGATATTGGTTGCGTTTTGCTATAGTTACTTCACAACCTTTATCTATGACCATTGACCTACATATCTTGACAAATTCTAAATATATTCAAATCAAACACGATTAAATGGGTTCTATACATATTCCATATCATGTCGCAAGGACGCTCACACACACTGGAGAAATGTTGTCACTATCACTAAACTGATTATAAACTGTATTCTCAAAAATTATTGCACAGCTTTATTGCATATTAGCGAAATTAAAGCCTTTAGTCAATAACACAGTGCATAATTTTACGTGATAATATGTCCCCTTATCATTGCGGTCCACCTCCCGTTGGCGTGGTCGACCCCTGCCTTGACGTGATGATTTACCCCTCCCCTGACATTGTGGTCTACCCGTTCCCTACAAGGTCAAGGTCTCAACCTGTCGATGTGTAATGGCCCCGGAACGTCGTTTCGACCGCGTTTTCGTTCCTCGCTATCGCTCGATTTAGTTTCGTTGATTTCTCTCGATACCCGGCGCAATGCCAACTAGACGCAATACTATTACGAGTCATCATGGAATGTCCAGTCGGCAAGTCAATACAACAAACGCGCATGCAGTAGAGAGCGAGAGAGAGAGGAGAGCGCGAACCAACAGAAATATAAACAATAGAACACAGTAATCGAATACGCGAACAGAATAATATCCATCAGAAAGAGTAAACATTAGCCGTGCTACTAGGACAGATATGTGACGTCACGAATAGTACAGTAGTAGTGCTACTAGGACAGAAATGTGACGTCACGAATAGTACAGTAGTCGTGCTACTATGATAGATATGTGACGTCATGAATACTGACATGTCATGTACTAAACAGTACAGTAGCCGTGCTATTAGGACAGAAATGTGACGCCCTGAAGAGGGGTAGTGCAAACCGGAATAGTCCATGAAGACATTGACAATTAAGCTGGAGGTACACACAACACTCCAACTAATCGCAAACAATTAAAACGCTATCCGTGAATTAGTTTACTCTCTTTGTGATTGGTTTAATCGTCCCTATCTGCATAAGTAACACTGTAACAGAATGAAGTGTTCCTGAAAGGAAACTATTATTTGAGCAATCCTGAAGCTCTGGATGTCATGTACTGAGATTGGAGGGGGGGGGGTCTTACGGACGGAGTGGGGAAAAGAATTGGATGGAGATTGGGGGTTGTGCGGAGCTTGGTGAGAAGCATTGGACGGTGATGGGGAGGGTCGTACGGAGTTGGGGAAAGCATGCATTGTACGGAATTTGGGGGGGGGGGTTACGGAGTTGGGGGAGAAGCATTCAGGGAGATTGGAGCGTTGGGTTGAGGATAGTATCGCGAAAGTTTGGATCAGATGGATGCGATATATGTAGTATCACGGTTCTTCCGTAGATTGACAGCGCGCTTGTCAAGATGCACCAAGAAACTGTCATATTAATTCAATAGACAGATTTACGTCCGCTCCCCGGCCGCCATCTTTTCCTGCCAATCAAAAGCAACCGATCTAATCAAGAAAAGTGGATCGACGAGAAACACAATTGCACCGAGAAACCAATGATACTCAATATCAAAACAATTTCCATGTCTTTCCAATATACAGTTTCAATATAGTATATCAATAATGAAACCTTTCAATGAGCACGTTATTTGAGAGTCGTTTAAACGTTATATCAGTCAATCACAAATCTATGATCATTCTCAAACTGACCTCCGCAATGGACAACTGTCTTAATTGTGGATCATTTCATCATTCATCGCGTTGGTATGAAAAATCATTTAATATTATATAATCAAATTTATGAAGAGTCTTACAATACGCCGCAAATCCGACACATACCGCAAATCGATTCAAAAGATGAAGTGATTATTTGGAAAGAGAAAGTCGGCAAAATATATGTGGACGAAAAAAATACAATATACCGGAATACCTCAAAATTTAGAGATATTATAATCCGTACACCATAGGATTCACATTTTACAATACAGGGCTTTTGGAAGTCCGACATAAATGTTTTAATTACTTGTTGAACATAGCTTTGTAGTTTCAAAATTCTGGTAAAATGTCGCTGATCGTCAAACTCCTATCTGATTAACCTTAGACTTGAACTCGAGTCCACAATTCATCAAGGGTTTAAGATTTCATCAAATTTCCTTTTGTTATTCAGCCTGCCTATCATCGTCAGCCACGCAAGGAAAGCACAGGGAATGATTGATTCTCTGAATACATTATCACCCACGACAGGGCCGTATTTAAGGGGGGGGGTGATTAACGGGTTCACCCCCCCCCCCCGGAATTGTTATTTTCTTAAAATGTATGACGTTTTGTGAGCAAATTTGGGGAAAAGGTCTTAAATATTTTTAAAACACAACCCCCTCCCCAGATGAAAATTTGGCTGGCTACGGCCCTGACCCACGAGGATGTCTAGTACACCATAGAATTTGCACACGGTTCAAATACATCCAGTCCAGGACAATAAACATTGCACTATAATTATCACAAGATGCCTTGAATTCTCATCTCCTGACTAGCGCACCACCTACCGATTACACCAGACCGTCCACACGTGACCTCTGACGCAAACACCACGTGACTTCTGACGTCATGCCACGTGACCTCTGACCCAATACTACGTGACCTCTGACCCAATACTACGTGACCTCTGACCCAATACCACGTGATTTCTGACCCAATACCACGTGCCCTCTGAACTTTAGATTGTGACACCCAATAGTTTTAATGTGTACAACTTCAGAGCTCCTCATATCCGTTCAGATTTTCCATCACATTTGGAAAATCAATTTGTTTTGTTACATTAGTAAATTAATCCAATCCTAAACAACTGTATGGCCTGACCAAACGAACACAACGAACATAAACCAGGAGAGGGAAAAAGGAAGGGGAGCTAAAAGATGCAAAATGCAAAATGAAACGGTGTTGGCAACAGACATGAACGTTCTGCGCCAATGGACGACTATGTGGACGATGAATAGGAAGACTTAAGGGCCATGATGCAGCAGTGTGACGTCACAAGCCACGTGGTGCTAGTTCCCCAGTCCATCACTTGTCCATCATATTGTTTACTTAGCTGCCGCTGCATAAATGTATGCGCGTTTGCTGTACGGACTCTGTTGGCGTCTCTACTTTCAACCTAATCAATTAAATAATGGAGCCGCTGTCTTCCCGTTTCCTATTATATCAAATACACTACACTGCAGACTGGGACCATAAACATTAGCGCATGCGTCCCGACCTTGTAGATATCCGTAAAGTACCGTAGTTAACAAATGCAAAAGAGGTAGTTTTTATTTCAGATATTGTTTTTTTTCCGAAGCCCTGTGTGAATTTTGCAGTGTGATGTGTCATTGGTCTACGCAAACTTTGTTATAAAGTGAAAGTTAATCGTTTAATTTTTCACTGTCCGTTGTCCCACTTTTGGTGCAAAATATAATTCGGGTCAGATACGAATATGACTTCAAACGTCGCTGTCAACAGTATTCAGGTTTCCACCTTTAACGCAACCAATGGGGGCCTCCCTAATCGTGTTGGTCTAAACTCAAGACCCTGCAGAGTGAGCAACACGCAAGAACTGGTGGGGGGGGGGCGGGTGTCTAACTACCTGAGCGACTGGTGAAACAATCAGAAAATGTCACGCATAGCTGAATCGTGTTCACTGAGTAAATTGTGTGGTGCATTACACAAGTGCACTACTCGGCTAACGACGGCGCTCTCGACTGGCTGCAAGCAACTTCTACTGTCAGCATTCACAGTGTGTATGCCGTGTAACTTTTACCCAGTATTCTGACCTTGAACCCAGTAGCATGACATTGAAGCCCCTGCAGTAGTCTGGCCTTAAACCCAGTATTATGACCTTGATCCCAGTAGTCTGACCATGAACGCAGTAGCATGACCTGGGACCCAGTAGTATGACCTAAAACCCAGTAGTGTGACCTTGAACCCAGTAGTGTGACCTTGAACCCAGTCGCATAGCCTTGAATCCAGTAGTGTGATCTTGCCCCTGTAGCATGACCTTTAACCCGTAGCATGACCTTGAACCCAGTAGTCTGACCTTGAACCCAGTAGTATGACCTTGAACTCAATAGTCTGACCTTGAACCCAGTAGTCTGACCTTGAACCCAGTGGTCTGACCTTGAACAAAATATCATGATCTTGAACATAGTGGTCTCACTTTGAACTCACACTCGAATGATGACGTCTCTTATTTGCTGCGTTGATCTACTCTTTCAACTATAGTATAGAGCATCACAATTTTGAGAAAATTTAATTAACTGTGTTTGAAGTCAATAACCTCCTCAGAAATGAAATCCTGGTTACGGGCCTGAGTAGAACTATCAGAATTAGGAGATCTAGTAACACTGATTGAAATAGAAGAACTGATAGAAGATGATAGAGCTAGTAGAACTCGTAGAATCATTCAAAGAACTACATTGGCTCGGTCACTGCCCCTGAACACTGCAGCACTCTATACGAAGGTCACATTGAAAGCTTTTTCTAGTACATAAAAATTCGACGAATCCGCAAAAACTCCTCTGCGCATCTTCTGGATGACAAAAATTGGATTAAGCTAAATGCAGCCGCCCCCGGACGCCTATCTCTCCTAGATCCAGCCACGGTACTCGACATCGCCTGGAATCTGCCGATAATAGCGGCCACGCTGTTCGAGTTCTGACAATGTCTGCAGACATTCAAACACCGAATGTCCATTTATGTCAGACCGTGTCGGTATTTATAGCCAATAGGAGTCGCATCCATCAAATTATATCGATACATCCACTATCGATCATACAAGAACGTACAAATCGATGTGCAACGCTGCTGCTTCTCCACACAGGCGAGATGTCTATCTGCTAGAGAGTGACACGGTGCGCTTTACTGCGGTAATTGCCGTCTTGCCGCGGTAATTACGGCGGTAACGGGAGGATAAGTTAGAAATTTCCAAATTTACCGCGGTAATGAGGAGCCGAGCTGCAGCATTACATCAGTACGGGACGACATTTCATTACAGCGGTAAACCGCGGTTTTACCGCAGTATTATCACAAAGATGTCACTAGTTTTGATATTACTACATTGATCAATAATGAAAATTAAAACGACAAATAAAGATATACAATTGCTTTAAATTATGGTATTTTCTATTGGGCGTCGGATATAGGCCTACAAAATTATGAATAACGTTGGTACGGGTACCAAGCATACCGTACCGCGGTAAACCGCGGTTTAACGCGGTAAACCAAGGTAATGGGAAAAGAAGTTTACAAATTCTCCATTTACCGCGGTAATGGGGAGCCGTGCCGCTGTTTTACCGCGGTAATGAGGCGCCAACCTGTACACCCCGCGGGGTGGGGTGGAAACGGGCTGAAAAGAGTCTACACGGAATAATGTAATGGGGAGTCATTTCCAACTCGATGTCACTCTCTACTATATGCCTCTACATATTATATCGACCCATGCAGTAGTAGCGCTATAGAACGCGTCTTCAAGAAAAAGAGCGATTACGTCAAATCAAAGGAGGAGATGTTATAAACGGTCTTTGTTTCTCGCACGCCTCTCTCACTTAGCGCGTTGGCAAAGCTGTAAAGTCGTCCTCACTCTACGACCATCTAGGAACGTCGCTCCATAGTACTGATAGGGAAGTTGCATTTATGTTAGCGTCATAAATAATTAAACACAAGACAATTGACAATGAGTTATGACTTACGGTTTTATGTATAATTAATGCTAAACAACAGGCGCTCGAGTGTTGTTTAACAAAGTTTCTTGTCCATTAATTTCTGGAATAAACTCTTACAATTGGAGCTGTATGATTAATGCTAAACCACAGGCGTTCGTTCGAGTGTTGTTCAAAAAAGTTTCTTGTCCATTAATAATTCTAGAATAAACTCTTAAAATTGGAGTTATGCGTTATTGTGCGTTACACTAAATTCAAATTTAACAATAAGTGCATGTCGTCATATCACTATTTGTTGACAGGAGCTGTATAGGGTAGTTAACATGGGCTTAATCCCATGTTAATATGGGCTTAATCCCATATTAACATGGGCTTGATCCCATATTAACATGGACTTAATCCCATGTTAACATGGGATTAATCCAGAGTTGGACGTGAAGTCGTCGACTTCGTCGACTGCGTTGGACCCGAGTCGTTGTGGGTCTTAAAATGAATACATTGAAGCTTGAATTCCAAAGTATAGGAAGTAGAGTAATTTTAGTATACCTTACTCATTAATCAAATTGATACAAATTTATTCAAATGATATTATACGTATGAAAAATTCATACTTATAGTCCTATGTAGTGTATACAAATTTTATTTCAGGTTTCCAAGGATCCTCCACCACATAATTTCCTATAATTGTCAATTTTTTATAATCATAATATTTACTTGCACAACGTTCAATTTGGTCAACGACAAGAGCATAGTGTGTGCACTTCAAACTTGTTCCCAAATCAAATTATTATTTAATATGCATCAGAATTATTCAGAATCACAAATTTAAAATGCAACACAGAATATATTGGTTATAAATTTCGTAGAAAAATTTGACCAAAATATTTTCATATTTTTTTAGGTGTCGCGGGTCGGGTCGGGTCAGGATTTTTTGAGTGACCCACGGGTCGGATTGGATCCGATTGGGTCGAGTCAGATGTTCAGTGGGTCAGATTGGGTCGGGTCAGATCAGAGAGTCCGTGGGTCGGGTCGGGTCCGAAAAGTGGCCCAAGTCCAACTCTGGGTTAATCTCCTTCTATAATCCTATGTTTATTTATTTATTTCTTTATTAACATCAATTTCACCACACATTCAACATACAATTATACAGATCAATGCGCAAATTAAGCACTACGAGGCTAAATAAGCACTGAATATCCCTTCACACTAACATACAGTAAAAACATAAAAACACGAAAATACGATGTACAAATAAAAACCAATCATATATTACACTAAATATCAGTGATACTGACATCAAAATGTTGCTTTATAAAACTGACAAGATTAAAATCAATAAGCCGTTTCTTAAAAGCGTCAACATGTTGCATTAGTGTCAATTTCTACTCATTATTATGTCACTGTTCAATTTGATGATTAATTGCGTGCAATATAAATGGAAGGCAGCACAATAACTTGCAAAGATTATCGGCAACAGTGCAATTCCAGTGTATAATTTGATTTTACATTAAAACATCTTGAGAATATATATTTAGCAATCCAAAGTCAATCTTCCAAAAGCAACACTTTCTCTTCGTCCACGCGCCAGATAACGTCAAATCCTCTTAGTGTGGAATGTGGATGCAAACAAACGAGTGATACTGATCACTACCCTAACCCATGCTTCAATACAATACAAACTCCAATCTACAACTTTTAAAGAAAACACTGAAGGTGAACTATACGACATTTGTGCTAGGAACTCCTCTACCCGCCGCGGCATAGATGACTCATGCCGAGTTGCTCGTGCCGCGGCATTGCCGAGTTACTCATGCCGCGCATTACCGAGTTGCTCATGCCGTGCCCGGGCAATGCCGCGTTACTCATGTCATGGCATTGCCGAGTTGCTCTTGCCGCGGCATTGCCGGGTTCCTCATGTCATGGCATTGCCGATCGAGTTGCTCATGCCGTGCCCGGGCAATGCCGAGTTGATAATGCCGCGGCATTGCCGACTTGCTCATGCCGCGGCATTGCCGAGTTGCTCGCGCCGAGGACTCGACAAAGGACTGCAGCCGCGACACGTCTTCATCAAATATTTAAAGCTCTCTGTATTGCAGGCAACAACTACAAGAACACGAATTGATATTTCACTTATAGCACAGGTAGTCTACGCGTGGTAGGCAGTCACTGTGTTATTGGAGGAGTATCAAACGCACGCCGCGCAGAAGCTGCGTGAACAGAACGTACAAATAGAACAATCCCTTCAGGGCAAGGATTCCGACAACGAAATTAATCCTCATGCAAAATTTTCGGCAATTCAAGCCCAACGTAGAAAAGTTCAGCACAAGATCGTAGATAAGTTCAGTACAAGTTCAGTATAAGTTCAGCTAATCAGTGCGTCCATGTCATTTACCATCTGTTCTAGCATCAATACATAATTAAAACTGCAGCAACTTTTCCGTTTATTGTAACAGAATTTGAAAAACTGCTTTGATAATAAAATGTCTGTCCGCATTGCATAATTTACTTTGCGAATAATCTAAAAAAATTGAATTCGAGACGATACGAAAGATTCGATAAAATTCTGAAACGCATACAGTGTCAGTCACAATAAGGGGTAGGAATATGAGACACACAGAAAAAATTGAACAGAAGGAGCGACAATAATATAATTAATTGAACGACGTTAAGTTTTGCAAGATAAGAATAAAAAGCCCGCACGTGTAACAGCACACCGAACATGGCGAACACTAGAACCACTAGATAGAACCAGCTAGAACTAGAATGAACGAGACAGAACTAGATATAACCACTAGATACAGTAACTGATACACACGGTCATTGTCCTAGAGACAATTTACTGACGAACTAAGGCAAGGAACAAAACCGATCGATTAATTAAAACATTCTT